>JBAMJV010004788.1:0-106897 GCA_037951105.1 Echinarachnius parma | reverse complement strand
GTTGGGTGAACCTCCTCTCGCAATTTTTAATGTTGCAAACATGTTAATTGAGTCATACAAAATATTCATGCACAAAATTAGTGTATTTTGAGCCATATTTAGTGATTTACAGACAAAACGGGGATTTTTTGCATACTTCATTGATATAATTGTGTTGCTACCAGTAATCAACTGTACATCAGGGCAAGAATTGTTCCAGAGACGCGCCCCAGACACCCTAAAGTGACAAACTAAATCTGTGGTGGGTGTTGCACGAACTCCTTATCTAGGCCTCTTCTGAGAATTGGCTCCCGGACTATAAGCTCAGACAGGAGAGCACCGGTCTAGCAATCCGGAGGTCTCTGGTTCGAATCCTGGGGAAACCCAGTTGTCTTTGTTCATTTTTCATTTAATAACAGTATTTGTCATTTGATTGTATGATTTGTAGGCAACATGAGCGGCTGTGTGCATCCGACGAGCATCTGTTCCAGGACGTCCGATCAGCCTCGGCAGCCTGGCCATGCCTGTCACCGGGGTAAGACACTAAGAAGATATTACAGTCAAACCTGTCTATTAAGACCACCCAAGGGAGACAGAAAATGTGGTCATTATCAGCAGGTGGTCTCTATGTACACAGGTTCATTTACATGAAAAACTACTTTCAAGGGAGTCAAGAATAGTGGTCTTTAAAGACAGGTGGTCTTTAATCTTTATATACAGGTGGTCGCTTAAAGTGATCCCTGCAATGCAAACCAATGTTATGGAACCTGTCTACAGTGGCCACTTTCATCGTTTTCCCTTGATGGTCACATTACACAGGTTACACATACAGAAATACACAAGGTGTGCCCCATATCAGTCCAACCACTCTATGCCACTGGTTTTAAGCATTAATGTATAACTAATTTTTTGTTAGGATTGTGCATATTATCGGTAAATGAATTATGTAGCTTCATATTGTTTTATTAGATGTTTCACAGCATTGATAATTGAACTTTAAATAATGTTGAAATCATAAACATGTACAATGTATATTAACCAGTTAGTTAAAGACTGGTTCCGAAACAAAAACTTGGGCTTGAGTCTATGGAGAATGCATTTTATACTTTAAAAAATCAGTCAGTCTTGGATGGGTAAGTGTTTGTTCAATTGTGCAGTAATATTCTTAGTGCTTCATTCAAATACACTGAAACCCGTCTATACAGGCTACCCAAGATACATTAACATGCAAATTGCTTTCCGGGAGTCGAGATTAGCAGTGCTTATAGACAAGTGGTATTTATATATCCTGGGGGGTGTTTCACAAAGATCTTAACTAAGTTGGACTTCAAAAGTATGATAAGCCATTTGTAGCCTTGAATAAAACATTTAAAAGCAAAAATGCAAGTATTTTAGAGTTGTCATAAATTTTACATCAAGAAGATGAAATCTCTTTGATAATAGAAAATATGTATGATTTGAATCAACATCTGATGCCTTTGAAAAGGGACTTTTACAACAATTTTTCAAGGAAACTAATGGCTTTCCATACTTTTAAAGTCCAACTTAGAGTTAAGTTCAACTTAGGATCTTTGTGAAACACCCCCCGGTACATTGCACAGGTGGTTGCTAGAGCAGGTTTGACTGTAATTCCATTGCTCGTTATGTCTACCAATTTTTAATTTTTTTTCCAGTGAAGCTGCCAAGTATGGATACAAAACAGAGATGCCTAATGGCCTCGAGTGTAAGCCTGATCATACATCAATTCCACTGTATGGGACTGAGCATGATGGACAATGCACAGGTATGCATAAAACCCTTGCTTTATTAAAAGGGACTGTCCGCCTTTTACAAATCGTCTGAACAGTTTCCAGTAGACGGATGAGGATGAATGTAACTCACACACACAAATTCAGATCGAACAGCCCTGTAATTTGGATTCTACGAATGAAAAACGAATGCGCCCCTCCACCAAACTATATATCGGTCAATAAAGGAGTTTAACTGATTTAGCATAATATTACAACAATATTGTACTTATTCTTGTAAAGGTATACTATTGTGAAGCCGACATTTGTAAAGGTATGTCACGGAAAAGGTCTAGAAAATGAAGAATATACAATTACTTGTAGTCAGTTTTAGCGAGTTTTGGTTATTTTGTTTAGTATTCGCTTGTGCCGTTGTTCGATCACAATCTGTGCGCGGGTCACGTATTGGTCATGCACATCAACATAATACTCCGTGAAATGCGGCGTGAGCGAAATTTCGCACCGGGTGAATACCGGTATAATGCACAATTAAACGCGCTGTGTCGTTTTATTATTTTGAGGTCTATAACTCCACGAAAAAGAGATTTCAAGCCCTAATTTGTTCAGGTATGCTGTTAAATGACATTTTCTTTCATATAAGACAATAACCTCGCAACTTTTGAAATTTGGCTTGCAAAAGGCGGACAGTCCCTTTAATACACCTGTTTCAAATTGACCTTATACTGTATTTGTCAGTGCTATAGTCGAGTCTAGACTTGGGACTGCTTTTGATGGTCTCGTGACTCGGAGACAAATCTTCTTCTGGTAATTCTGCTCTGGAGCAGGTCCTTATTAAACACCATCACACCTCTCTTTTCATAGCTCTTCTTTTGAAGTCTACATACGGGCCATTCTTAACAGAGTCCATCATCATGATGCGTTTCCTTCCTCTTGATCTCTTCCCTCTTATTCTTCCTTCTAGTACTAGACTGAGCAAACTATTGTGTCAGAGACAAATAGGAACACGCTATTTTTGTTATGCCTCCGCCAACGAAGTGGCCGGAGGCATTATGTTTTCGGGTTGTCAGTCCCTCCGTCCGTACGTACGTCCCGTTTTCGTTCTCGCGATATCTCAAGAACCGGTTGACGGATCAATTTGAAACTTGATATGAGTGTACATATTGAGGTGACAATGATCTGATTAGATTTGTGGGGTCATGAGGTCAAAGTTCAAGGTCACAGGACTCAATATGTATCCAAAAATGGCTTGTAATGGCAAAATTTCAAGAACTGAATGTCAGATTTCAATCAAACTCGGTACCTGAATGTATCATAAAGAGTCAACGTAGCCATAAAATGTTGGGGTCATGAGGTTGAGGTCAAGGTCACAGGACTCATACATGCAAAAAAGCTTGTAATGCCAAAATCTCAAGAACCAAATGTCAGATTTCAATCAAACTTGGTACCTGAATGTTTCTTAGGGAGCCAATGTAGCCATCAAAGTTTGGGGTCATACATGTATATGGTCAAGGTCACAGGAATAAAAATATATGAAAAATATAAAACAAAATTAATCCAGTGCTTGTTACTTTGGGCTTGATATTAAAATCGCATGATAGCGGAGGCATAAAGATCCATCTATTTTTTTTTTTTGGGGGGGGGGGGGAGGGGGGAACTTGGACTCGGAACTTGTCGACTCGACTACAACCCTGGTATTTGTTGGTGAATGAACAGCACACATGTATTAGCAGCAGCCCTTGTTAAGAATAATATTAAGATGTGATGTATTTTTCAGGTCTTTTTTTAATACTTATGAGGAATTGTTAACTGACACTTAGGGGGGTTATGAATTAATCCTTCCCTTATGAGACGATATTCATATATTTCAATATTTGTGATTTGGCAAATATCAACTTGTCGAGATCATAGAAGGCTCTGCTGGTTACAATTATATTTTGACATCATTAAAGGGATCTCATATCTCTCTTGACATGTGCAAAAACTGATGAAGAGTTGATACATGTAAAATGTGATTTTCTGAGATGTGACTGTATGTCTACTGTGTGATGTTCGAAAATGACATGGTAAATGAATGTCATGTTACTGAGTAATGAGCAAAACTGCTGAATGATATTTGCTTATTCATTGCACTAACTTTGTACACAGTTGAAAGTCTCCCAGGGAGATTTTAAAACCTGAACGTTTCAATCATCATTATCTTTATAATGAAAACCAAAAACATGTTCCATGCTTCTATTGGAAATACGAGAACCGCTTGAGTTATGAATATATTTGTGAATGTTGACAATGTTGTTAAATCCTTTAATATGTATAATCTTTACAGATGACTGTCTTCCTCACACAACACTCAACTGCGGCGGCTCAGTCCTTGCGATGGCTTGGTGTCCAGTTCCCCATGACCAACAAGAACAAGACCAGTATGCAGCCATAAGCTCCTACCCGGACCAGGCCCAGGGACGGGGTCAGGCATTCAAGGCCACGTCGGGACCTGGTCTTATACAGCTGTGGGCATTTGGATCTCTCCACAGTGAACAGTATGTGCTTTTATCTACTTGTTAAATTTAGACTTGTTAGGAGTTTTTAATCTAGAAATCACCTTTACTAAGACCAGATTAGGGCCAGACCAAGATCTAGGTCCACCGGGCATACAAGTCTACACCATGGACATGTATGTATGTATGGTATGGATGGATGGATGGATGGATGGATGGATGACTGTGTGAATGAATGGAGCCAAGGTTGTGTGCGGCTATTGCCCATGATGCAGGCATTGTGCGAGCGTTATCAAGGGTTTGGTCAAAAGTGAAATAATGTGTATTTTTTACTTGCATATTGATTTGCAGACATTTTAGAAACAGAATTATTCATATTATATTTTACAGCACCACGCCAAGATTGTGCGCAGCCATTGCCCACGATGCAGGCATTGTGCGAGCATTGTCATGGTGCCCCTCGGGCTGCTGGGAAGAACCCGGCCAATCACAGCCTGCCCCGGAGACTCCTCTCGACCAATTGGATGTCAGTAAGGTGGGTCTCGGCCAATCGGATGGCAGTAAGGAGGGTCTAGGCCAATCGGATGTCGGTAAGGAGGATCTCGGCCAATCGGATCATGGTCATGAGCGTCGTCTGGGTGTGCTAGCTGCAGCTACTACCAGTGGTTCTGTATTGGTTTACCCCATCCCACACTTCACTGCCAAGTTGCAGACACAAGGTAGGTAACAAACCTTGTAGTGCTAAGACTCGAGACAAAAAACAAAAACAGATGACAACATAATTGTAGAGCTCTTCATGTTCAAACTAAAAAATCGCTGCATAGTTTGCAAAATGAAACAAATATACATGGAGCAATACAATAGTTTATATCTATTAAATACAAGTATTGAGGAACAGAATTTACAAAAATGAATAAACTCTGTCTTCACAAAGGCACAGCAATTTTTGCAGAGAAGGAAAAATGAAGAAAATTATTTTTGAAATCAGATCCATAAATACCAGTTTGTTTATTGATTGCCTTAATCCTGTTTAGTTATATACATGTTCACTAATTCTTCATCATCATCATCTTCATCATCATAATCATCATCATTATCATCAACATCATCATCATCATCAACATTAAATCTGCAATTTTCTCTCATTAATTTTCCTTTCCCCCCAGTGTATAAGCCTACTCCCAATCTCATCTTGAAGCCAAAACGAGAGACCCCCAACGACGAGAGCTGGTTTGGACTGTGTCTGTGCCTCAACTGGTTGCCACGGAAACCACATGCAAAGATCGCAGGTGGATATTCCAATGGTAAAGAGTTTTCATAATTTTACATCAAAATATTTTGGGGGAAATTAATTAAAGAAACTCTTTGAGGGGCAACTAAACGGTTCCCTGACATTTGCTTCAGCAAGAATTGCTCGGTTAGTTTGTTAATTTTTGTATTAACCATCAAAGATTTGTAACCCTATCCAAAACCCAATCCGACAGTCAAGTTATTCTGAACCTTACTTTGTAGCCGATACAACAATGATTCATTGTTGTAAACAGGTCTATAAATAAAACGGGATGAATGTTGATAACAAGATATTATTTCACAATGATGCGAAAGAAAATGAATTCCCCGAAAGCTGTGATAATCCCACAAACAGGTGCTATTCATTGCATGGATCTAGATAAATCTGATAAATTATAAATTCAAACATACATTCTATAGAGAAACTGGCCATAAATTATAAAATAATTTATATAAAATATAAATATAAATATAATATATAAATATAAAATATAAATATAAAATAATACAAATAAAATATGTATATTTTAAAAATGTTTTATAGATAAAGATATATCTTCTTTTTTTGTTGTTGTGCTCTTGCAGGTTCCATAGTGATCTGGAACGTTGCGAAGAAGTGTGATTTGATACAGGAGCGGAATAAGGATGGTTCTACGGTGATCTACCCGGCCCAGGTGATCTCAGCTCACGTCTGCCTGGTCCAGGATATCCAGTGGTCTCCAGCAGGTACGTAGATGAAGTGATACATTAACTTTGTCAAATTCACTTGGAGCTTTCACACTTCTCCTGTACCTTATTATTTAGTTTTTGGTATCATGAGGATGAAATTGGTTCTGAATTTTTCAAATGTGTCTTTAATTATGGAGATATTGAATTGAAACCCTTTTAGATTGTAGTCAAAAGTATCTGATTTAATAGGAGATCAGAATAGGATGGTTCTACAGGGATCTACCCGGCCCAGGTGATCTCAGCTCACGTCTGCCTGGTCCAGGATATCCAGTGGTCTCCAGCAGGTACGTAGATAAAGTGATACATTAACTTTGTCGAATTCACTTGGAGCTTTCACACTTCTCCTGTACCTTGTTATTTAGCTTTTGGTAACATGAGGATGAAATTGGTTCTGATTTGTCAAATGTTTCTTTTATTATGGAGATATTTAAGATTGAATTGAAACCCTTTTAGATTGTAGTCAAAAGTATCTGATTTAACCCCTTGACCACGGGAACCGAGTGGGTTGTGTACAAAATATATGGGGATTTCATAAACTCGTAGGGAAAGGGGTTAATAGGAGATCAGAATAAGGATGGTTCTACGGTGATCTACCCGGCCCAGGTGATCTCAGCTCACGTCTGCCTGGTCCAGGATATCCAGTGGTCTCCAGCAGGTACGTAGATTAAGTTATACATTAACTTTGTCAAATTCAACCAAAATCGCTTGGGGTCTGCACACTTCCCTTGTACCTTTTTTGGTTTGGCTTATTAATTTATGGTAACAGACGAATGAACTTGGTTTTCGTTTTCAAATGCCTCCCTAATTATGGAGATATTTAAGATAGAATTGAAAAGCATAGTCAAAAGTATCTTGATTTGCTAGGAGACCAGAATGAGGATGGTTCTACGGTGATCTACCCGTCTCAGGTGATCTCAGCTTATGTCTGCTTGGCCCAGGATATCCAGTAGTCTCTAGCAGGTACTTACATAAAGTGATCCTTATAACTTGGGGCCGTCACATCTCCTTTGTACCTTGTTTTTTGGCTTAACTTTATTATGGTAAGAGAAGAATGAAATAGGTTTGCATTTTCAAAGTATCTGATTTGCTAAGAGACCAGAATAAGAATGGATCTATGGTGTTCTATCCGTCCCTGGTGCTCTCAGGCTCATGTCTACCTGGTTCAGGATGTGCGCCGGTCTCCAGCAGGTTGGTAGTTGATCCATTCAGGTATGGGTCATGTTTCAGAACACCTTTTTCCAGTAGTTGTTAGAAGGATAATACAGTTTTAGTTTAGCGGGTGCTTCAAAAAATAATAGCCTTGTCAGGCAATGTAAAACTTCAAAAGTTTATATTTGAAAGAGCACATGATTAAGGACATAATTAACTTTGATGTGTGATTTGCTACGAAACAAGATCCCGGCTCACGTCTGCCTGGTCCAGGATCTCCGCTGGTCTCATGCAGGTCGGTAGTTGACCCATTCAGGGCCCAGTTTCATAAAACATTTGCAATCGTTGTAAGTGTCCAATTATTGTAACTATCATGGTAAAAGATGCAAGGCTGTATCCTGATTGGCCATTGAACTACTAGTTACAACAATTGGAATAGTTGTATGAAATGGGCCCCATGTCTGGGTCCAGTTTATACACACCTGTTTTCCAACCGTTGTTAAAGGGACAAAATGAACTTCGAGGTGTGCTTTGCTACGAGGCCAGAACGAGGATTGATCTACGGTGAACTACCCAACCCAAGTGATCTCATATCACGTTTCATAAAACTTGTTCAATTGTTGTAAATGTCCAGTTATTGTAGTTCTAGTAAGTCAACAGCCAATCAGCATAGAGCATTGTAGCTGTTGCCATGGTAGTTACAATAATTGGACACTTGCAACAATTGCAAAAGTTTTATGCTGGTTCCAGTAAGTCCGTATTTAATCCAAACCATTTTAGGGGCCCTCATCCACTATTTAGTCTCTCTTCATACAGTCAAACCTGTCTTAGTGGCCACCTGTCTATAGCAGCCAACCTGCTCATAGTGGCCAACAATAGAGGAGAACAATGTCATTGATTTGTCCATAGAGGGTCACCTGTCTGCAAGAGGCCATTATTCTCCTTAACATTATGTGGTCACTATGCACATGTTTGACTGTACAGTATGTAAATTAATTACTAAGTTGTAGACTGTTGACGGAATTTGAAAAAAAATGTTTTTTGTTTGTTTTAATCTCCATCTTCATGCAGACAGCAACCATCTGTGTAGTTTTGGCCGTGACAAGGAGATCACTTTCTGGGACATTCGTTGGCCAGCCAGTCCAGTGCTAACGTACTCTGCGTACGCAACGTGCTTCGGTCCGTGGGTCTCTGTATGGAACGGCATACTAGCTGGATTCTACGCTGTTCAACCTAAGATGTAAGGTGTAGTCCCATCAAATTTGTTTTGGTGTTTGGTTGTTTTTAGTCTATTGCGCCATCCATCTACTTATGTTTTGTTTGTTATTGTTTTTTGTTTTAGTGCTACCAGTGAATTTGCTTTCTAAATATTTTGTTCTACTTTTTCAATAATATTTGTCAATTTTGTTGGCAAATATAATGTCCTGTACATTTAAAGGGACATTCCCTCTTTTGCAAGCCAAATTTCAAAAGTTGCGAGGTTATTGTCTTATGTGAAAGAAAATGTCATTTAACGGCATGCCTGAACAAATTAGAGCTTGAAATCTCTTTTTCGTGGAGTTATAGCCCTCAAAATAATAAAACGACAGGTAGCGTTTAATTGTGCATTATACGTGTGTTCACCCGGTGGAAAAGTTCGGACACGCTATGCGTGACCCCTTCGTGACCCGCGCACACATACCAACGGCATGAGCGTATACTGAACAAAATAACCAAACCTCGCTTAAACTGACTACATGTATTCTTCATTTTTGAGATCTTTTTCCATGACATACCTTTACAAATGTCGGCTTCATAATACCTAATACAAGAATAAGTACAATATTGTTGTAATATTATGCTAAATCAGTTAAACTCCTTTATTGACCGATAAATAGTTTGATGGAGGGACGCATTTGTTTTTCATTCGTAGAATCCAAATTACAGGGCTGTTCGATCTGATTTTTTTTTGTGTGTGTTACATTCATCCCCATCCGTCAACTAGAAACTGTTCAGACGAATTGTAAAAGGGGGACAGTCCCTTTAATACATGATTTCATTAACTTTTCCTATGCTGCTATTTACCTTGTGTTTGATATGTTTGGCTGTTTTTGTCGTTCTTGCAACAAGTTATTTTGTCCTGAACGAGTTCAATTGTAATTGTTCTTCTTTCCGCCCGTAGACTCCTGCAGCCTCCCTGTACGCCTTTCAATGAACTGAAGCCGATCTGGACCAACAAAGTCATGATTCAGGTAAGATCATGGCCCCCGTTGCAGAAAGAGATTCAATATATTGTAAAGTTGCAATCGGCTGTAAGTCAGATCATGTGACTAAATCTGACAAATCTAAATGGTTGAAATGCAGATTAACTTGCATTAATTGCAACTTTACAATCTCTTTCTGCAACAGGGCCCGTGTCATTGGTAGAGAATTAGAAGGGTGCCAAGTCACTTTTTGTACTTTGGATATAATCATGTGTAAAGTTTGGGAGCCTTGTAAAATAATTTTTTTAGCTCTCTTTTATTTTTGTTCACGACATGTGTTGGTAATAGATCATGTTGCTTGTTAAGAAAGAGAAGGGCGCCAAATAACTTTTTGTACTTTGGAGATAATCGTGTTTAAAGTTTGGGAGCGGGGCCTTGTAAAACAATTTTTTAGCTCTCTTTTATTTTTTTGTTCAGGACATGTGCTGGTAAGATCATGTTGCTTGTTAAGAAAGAGAAGGGAGCAAAGTCTCTTTTTGTACTTTGGAGATAATCGTGTTTAAAGGTAGTTCAGATTTGCAAATCAGTTGCGCAGTGCAAAATACTCATATGCTCGGTGGAATATGCGATTCGCGCAAAATTGCTTACCGTAGTTCAAAATGTTAAACCACAGTTTAACATTCTATGCATAATGATCTTTAAAATTTGGCAGCTTTCTAGAAACCAAATTTAGCTCTCTTTTATTTTTTGATAAAATATTCCCAAATAAGAACAAAATGAGCTAAATATTTAGCACCATGTTAGGTAGACTCCGACGTACAAGATGGTCACATATTTCATGATTTGAAAGCAAAATACTTCACTGCTATTGCATATTTCTATTCCAGACTGTTTGCTATTCTGAGTGGCTGAACTGCATGGCTTTGACGGACGCTGCGGGCAGCATCTCGGTCATAGCGCTCCCTCTTGAACTCGTGAAGAAGTCTTCGAAAAACAAGTTGCCGACCAAGGTACGGATAGTTAGTTCATTGGTTGACTCGTAAAAGTAACGTTTCAATGTCTTTCCATGTCTGTGACGGATGCTGCGGGCAACGTCACGGTCATAGCGCTCCCTCTTGAACTCGTGAAGAAGACTTTGAAAAACAAGTTGCCGACCAAGGTACGGATAGTTAGTTCATTGGTCTACTCGTAAAAGTAACGTTTCAATGTCTTTCCATGTCTGTTTCAGTTTGGATTTAAGTCTTTAGAGTTCAGGCTTAGTCATATTAATAGCATTGTCTCAAATGCATACTGTATAAAAGCTCTGAATTAAATCCTGTTATCATTAAAAAAAGAGCAGATACAACTCAAAAGGGCGCTCTCTAAAATCTCATTGGTTTCAACCATTTTGTCATACAAAATTGTGCATGTGATGTTTTGTTAAAACTATTTAAAAACCTCTTTTTTTTTTTTTTAAGAAGTGTATAAGCATTTTATGTATTTTTGTTTTACATCAAGATATCGCCTGGCCAGACGATATATAAATATAATATTTTGAAATCAAATTTTACAGCTATGAGAGCATTCGAAAGGGAGTGATTCTCATTTCACATGTTTTATTCAATGAACATTCAAATGGAATCAAAACCAACCAACTTAGTGTCAAGGGGCATTTCGGGAAGTACCAATACTCAAGTGAACCTTTAATCAATCAGTTTCAAGTCTTTGACTAATAGCCCCGACTACATTACTGGCCATTGATGATACATGCCGAAAGCTTAGAAATACAATATTTACAGTACACCAAGGTTGACTTGAACAAATTTGAAGCTAAAAATCTGTTTCAATTGTGCTTTGAGTCTGTAGAGCTCCAACTGACATTGCTGGGGAGTATCTCATTCATAGTTTAACGGTTTGCTCTCATTAAAGAAGGCATCGATATCCAAGCGGGTGACCTAGCTACCCAGGAGGATTAATGGACTGCTTATTTGCTTGAAAATGAAGATCAGTTTTGAGGCTTGCGGGACAGCATGAGTTTTGGGGAAGAATATTGTATTCTTGCAATTAATGTCTTTACTTACTGTTTGTTTTGCATCGTGTCTGCCAGCATGTGAGAGCAAGGACTTGTGAGTGGGATGAGACTGACCCCACGGCATCCCTCATGAACGCATCAGATGCAGTCGTAAAGGTACACGTATGCTACACTATTTTGCTAAAATAACAATAATACATTTGGCTAATATATTCGCATAGAGACCCTAACCGTAATGTGATATGCGCCATAGAGTAACCTTTTATTATTATTATCATAATTCCCTGTAATATTCCATATGCACTTTACAATATCAAACAAAAATAGTCAATTACAAGGCGTTTTACTCGTAGACTGACGATATTCATAGATTATTTATGATGCATAAACTTTCATTATTTAGGGAAAAAATTAGGTGTTATACAGTATTTCTTTGAGAGCTTTCCCTAAAACAGTTGTATAGTGTTTCTACACACACACACACACACACACACACACACACACACTTCATAAATAAAATAAAATGGGGGTACGTTCGAGGGAATTTTATCAAGAAGTTTTGGCCGACACAATCCTATATGAAAACAAATTGTCATGGACTATATTAAAGATAATTATATTCCGAATTTTTGTTCTTATCCTATTCTCTTTTTAAATGGTTGTTAAAGAGATTAGTTTTATTAGTCCATTCCACTGAAAAATCCAGAAAACTAGGTTCCCAGAAAAATCTCATCAAAATTTGAAAAAATGGTCATCATACTAAATTATGTCTTCATGGGTGTGCAGAAGAAGACTAGTCTATTGTCCAGGAGCCGTCTCTTAAAGGGGACCACAAGGCAAAGAACAACACATTATTATATGTTTTGGTACCGTTTTGTGATATCAAATAGATACCCAACATTTTGCAAAGGGTTGTGTAATTCATAAACAACTAGCTGTACCCGCGGAAATCCGCGGGTTTTTGAAAGAGAAAGACGATGATGACATAACAACACTTGAAAACTTTACTAAATATCCCACAGTCATCATTTAAATAGTAAGACAAAATAGACTCGGGCGATTCAATCCCACCCCACAACCCGTCAGGGCCCCGTCCAACGATACATCCGACCAATGTATAACAAAATCATGATGGTTTAGTATCCACGCAAAGTTATTCAGTTATCCCCCCATATTTCATTATGATCCATAATGTTCCGCTTGTATTAAAACAGATACAATAATTATGTTTGTGTTCTTGCTAATAAAGTAGCTTCGCCGCTCCCCCCCCCCCCCCCCCCCCCCCCGCGCCTCCAATTGCCTGTATGACAAATAACCCGTCGTGTCCCCTACACGTTTCATATCATAAACTAAGTTCTCCCTCGTATACCTTTGTTCATATTTTTGAAGATATTACCTCCCCCGTCCATTCTACCCCTACCCCCCCCCCCCCCCCCCCACCCCCTAGGCGTCTCTTCTGGTACTGCATGGTAGCTTCGTGGCTGAGTTAATACATCTTACCACAAGCTGGCGCAATTATAGTATCGTGTACGGTAGGGCGAATGAGATAGTGACCAGAGACGATGGTCAGCAGGTCAGTGAGCTATGCAAATAAACTACGGTTCGTTGGGGTAATTAGATGACTGCGCGACGTGTATACACGGCTGTACAGCCATCGCGCGTTGTATAACCGCAGCTAAATTGAAGTTGTCGAATTTTGTCGTCTATGCACTTACAAACACGATGCCAATCGGCAATAGCGATCATTACCATACCATCCGCGTAATATAAATATTGATATTTATCAAAACCTGGGTAGTTTCGCAACGTGTTATATCTAAAATAGTTTCTAGATATATTATTTGTTTTATCTACTCCAATTTATATTCTTACAAATACTTTTACGGCGATAAATCGTTAGTCAATGCTCGGCGTCTTAAACGGGCAATTGACATTGCTGACTTTCCCTTTTCTTCGATCTGGACGACGACCACGGGGCGGGAGCGACTCGGGAATGCCTTATTGTCCTCCGCAAAACGTATATCCTTCGATCGCGACGGTCGGGAAGTCGCCGAATCCTCGGGGTGAGGATATCTCGAGTGGGAACCATGTTGGGGGGTTGAAGCTTACCGTATTAATATAATAGAAGCAATTAATTTCCACCACTTACGGAACCACTGCTATTTCCTGGTTCCATACGGGCCAACCATTTGCGAGTGCGCCAATGCTATTCATGCGCACGTTTGTAAACAATAGATTCCCGGGCGATTCGTTCGCCCGCAGTCTGCGTAATTATGAACGCATGCTTTAGAATGGTGATGCGTTTCCAATTTTTTTTTCTTTTTTCTGGAAACATATTTTTGTGAACTTGTTGATGGAATGGTATACTAAAGATGTTACCTTTCTTTAATAACAATATTATTTTTGGGTGGTGGTACCCTTTAACGTATGCATGTATAGATTCGCCGCATTTGCAAACATTTGGCCCTTACAGAAGTTTTGGGTGATTAGTTACATTCTTTATGAATTACACGACCCTTTGCAAGAAGTTGGACATTTATCTAATATCAAATGATGTTTAATACTAAAACAAATAAGCCTGTTCTTCTTCGCCTGGTTATCCCCTTCAGTTAATAGCATTTTATGTGTGACCCCCTATAGCAAAACCCTGCACTTGTCGGTAATTCATGTTTAGAAGAAATGGGCATTTAAAGGGACTTAGTTACATTGTCCAAATCCTCAAAATAAATTTGTTATTCTAGCGGTTCCCTTATACCTTGTTGTATTCATATTAACAATAAAATCACGGGACAGGTTTCGGTTTTTCAAATTTCCCTTTCGTTACAAAGATATGTATGATTGAAGTATTCAGATAAGAAAAACTCCGGGCGAGTTTTTCTTCCGTGTACAAAGTGAGTGCAGTGATTTACTGAATATCACTTTGCATTTTCGCTCATTACTTGGCCATACAATGTCCATTTGACTTGACATTTTCACACAATACCCTGTGGACATATGAGATAACAACAATATACATTGCATCAACCATTCATCACTTTTTGCACATGTCAACAAAGTTACTAGATCCCTTTAAAGTTCACATAATGTATGTAAAAGACTTGTGATTGTAAAATTGTAACAATCATATATTCACCAAGTATTGACCAATTTGTTTGAACAAAGCATCACATGAAAGCTTGTGATGAGGCCTTTGTAAAATGGTATGAAAAATCTACATTTTGATTTTTACAGCCGGTCACATTTGTTACTGTTTTGTGTGCCATCTGTTTCTAATGAATCTATAGGCAGAATGGAATACGAACCGTGGTTCACAGAGGTGGCTGATGGATGTTATAGGGGATCGTTTCATGTCCGTCTTCAAGTTCAATTAAATAATAGCAATTTAATTGTTTCTGCTATCTGTGTCTTCTTAACAAACAGGCGGAATGGAATAGGAACCATGGCTCGCAGAGGTGGCTGATGTGCGGTAGTAAGTTGGGACTGGTGAGGCTGTACCACATCACAGTCCGAGATAAAAGGTGACGAATGAACAGAATAAAAACCGTGACAATACAGCCGTATGATGACCTTACTAAGACTTAGACTTAGTAGCTCCTGCCTCGTCTGATGAAAGAGGCGTTCATCCATTTCCAGCTTGATCGGTCAGCCGTTCCAATTAGTAAGTTGGGACTGGTGAGGCTGTACCACATCACAGTAAGAGATGAAACGTGATGAAGAAACAGGGACAAAATGATGTGACAATGCAGCAGTATCATGGGAAAGATTGCCTTACTTAGACTAATAGTAGCTCTCGCGTCTGGCACACGAGGCGGTCATCACTCTCCAGCTGGATCGGACGGCTGTAAGAGTGTGCTGATGTCGTTCCAACTAGCAGTCGGGACTCGTGAGGCTGTACCACATCACAGTCGGAGATAAAAGGTGACAAAGGAACATGGACGAAAAACTGTGACAATACAGCCATATGTTGACTTTACTAAGACTTAGACTTAGTAGCTTCTGCCTCGTATGACGCAAAAATGGGGTCATCCATTTCCAGCTGGATCGGTCAGCTGGTTCCGATTAGTAAGTTGGGACTGGTGAGGCTGTACCACATCACAGTCAGAGATAAAAGGTGACGAAAATCTGTGACAATACAGCCGTATGATGACCTTACTAAGACTTAGACTATAAGTAGCTCCTACCTTTGCCGACGCATGAGGCGGTCATACATTTCCAGCTGGATCGGTCAGCCGTTCCAATTAGTAAGTCTGGACTGGTGAGGCTGTACCACATTACCGTCGGAGATAAAAGGTGACGAAAAAATGTGACAATACAGCCATATGATGACCTTACTAAAGACTTGGACAATAGTAGCTCCTACCTCGGCCGACACATGAGGCGGTCATCCATTTCCAGCTGGAACAGTCAGCCGTTCCGACTAGTAAATCAGGACTGGTGAGGCTGTACCACATCACCGTCAGAGATAAAAGGTGACGAAGGATCAGAGAAGGAAAAACGTGACAATACAGCCGTATCGAGAGAAAGATGACCTCACTTAGACTTAATAGTAGCTCCTGCCTCGTCCAACAATGAGGTGGTCATCACTTTCCAGCTGGATCGGTCAGCAGTTATTGTGTCGATGTCATTCTAATTCCTGAGGCTGCCTTTGAGGTCTTGTTAGATGTTCTGTTACCAGCTCATTTGGGGCAGACCCCTCCGTCTTCTACCTGGGTGAGTCTACAGTAGGGTTTGGTTTGCCAGGCGGTCAGGAGGAAGGCGTGCTACATGGCCCAACCAATTCAGGCACCCTCTTACACATTGTTGCGGTTACTGGAGGCTGATTATAAAAGGTGCACCTGTAAAGTGTCAGATGTTGCCCAAATTGATATTTGAGACTTCAATCCTGTACCAAAAGCATTGTAAGATGTATGTCCGAATGATGTGTGAAAGTTTCATTGAAAAAGAACACTGCTTTCCTGGTTAAAAAAGCGAACATATGCGTCAGCTTTTACAACGAATTACTGTATGACGTTTATGAGGTTTATGACCGTTCATTAAAAATCTAACCCTATTTTATTCTTCTCTTACCATAAGCTAAACAACACGGTAGAAGAGAAACGAGGAAGCTCCAAGTAATTTTCGTGGAGTTAGACACTTTACAGGCATCCCTTTAATAGAATGTTGTCAGACTTCCCTTTATATTTGTGATGGAATCATTCCACAGATGACCGCAGCTACAAAATATTCTGTCTAGGCCATAGTTTGAGTGGTGAACCTAGTTAGCTAGTCTCGGTGCAGGTCACTCAGACAGAATTTTAGTCGGTATTAATGGAATACTGTTTCAGCAACATTATTAATGTGCATTTTATTTTCTATCAAATGTTCTATTTTATATATTTGTACATGTACATTTTAAGTCGAGTCAAGATGTTTCATGAGCAGTTTGCTGCCTTCACTGTTTCACTGTTTGGAAAGGGATGACTTTAGAAGGTATGTCTCTGTAATTCATGGTCCAGTGATGGTTACAATTCTCCCTGCCCGTGATACAAAAACTAGCAGCACAGAGATGTTTTGATCCTCAAACACAATTGTGTGACATTAAAACCCACCACTCGTTGGCAAAAATCACATTTGAGATTTATATAACATTTGAAAGGGCTATTTATCAGCTTTAATTTGATACCTATTTCAATTAATTTGGATAATATTTGACAGAGTTATGATCATTTGTATATCTCATAATGTGTAAAGTTAAAACTGAGATATCGATGTTTCAAATTTGACAATCACTATTAAAACCATGCAGAATTGTTTTTATAAAATCGTAAAAAACTTTGCACTGGATCAATATTTCAATTTTATATAAACTGGGTTCCAAAAGAAACTTATCACTTCTTCAGAGCGACACACATTAAAATCTAAACCATAAAAATGAATCATAATTGGGCATAGATTAGCTATAATATTCCTCAGCATGCACATCTAAACGAAATTATGTTTGATTTAGTCAACAAAGAATAACATAAGGTGAAATCGCAAAAGGTAATTTTCCAAAAATCACAGAAACTGCTCGCCTTCCGGGCACGGAGCTCGGTACAGACAATAGCCAGCCTGGTGGTTACATAACCCGCCTTTGATGTTGAATGAATAGCTATTGAAAGTTCTGAATAGACCGCCTTTCGTGGAGGTTCGCAGCGAGCAGTTTCTGTGATTTTTGTAAAGTGACCTGTAGCGATTCCATTGCATTTTTCTCTTTTTTGGCAAAAGCACCCTTTCAATTTTTCAGATATGCTTCATAAGGAGAATGATAGCTTATCTGTGTCTAAATATGATTCAATTTGATGCTATGGATTTTAGTGAGCGTCGCTCTGAAGAAGTGATAAGTTTCTTTTGGAACCCAGTTTAGTTTGCATTATAAAGATCAAAAGTTTATCTTGCTAGTTATTTCAAAATGTTAATTTTGCCCCTGGGACCGATTCTCAACTTTGGAAGCTTATAACTGCAAAACATAATTACTGACAAGAGGTGGGTTTTGCTATAGCCGGTCAAAATTAGCTTCATTCTTATCAGCAATGCTAATTAAATTGCTTCCACAAGTAGAAAGTTTATGCCATCACTGTTATGATTGAAAGGAAGGATTTTTTCTGCAACAGCTGAACAGATTCTTTGCTAATTAACTATTCAACATTTCAAGTACGTGTACATGTGCTTCATATCAGCATTCTATCTTACAAAATTGTTTGTAAATAGCATTTGCAGACCACAACATGACCTTGATAGTACCACTCGAAAGACTCCATTGATGCATGGAAACTGTATGAGCTAGAACTATTAAATCCCCCAATTTTTAGAGAGTTAAAATAATAAAAGTAATCATGTCATTCACATTTACATATGATATATAGCCCTAAAGGTTCCTTATTGTGCTTGTGGACCATGGTGTAACGATGCCCTAAAGGCATACATGTGCATGATGAGCAAGAATATGTATGCTACTGATAATGAAATGTTATTATGCCTTACCAATTTCACTTTTTATTCAGAATGAGTGCATTCTACAAAAATGAATAAATTCATAAAAGCAGTACTTTTATATATGAAATGCACATCAGACTTGCGAGTGTTCATTTGTTTGTCAATCCTCGAGCTTATTTCCAACTTAATCAGAGCAATGGCTACTGTTCCAGACTGTTCCAGAATTCTTCAAATTTGTTTGCATTCCTTGCCCGATGACCAGGGCCCACCAATTATTTGTAGAAGCTTCGTGTTCATCTAGAACCCATTACATTTTCAAGGTTAAAAGTCAAAGGGCATGGTCAAGGTCACGCAAACATGAAAATTTGAGTGTTGGCGGAGGTATGCACTCCCCGAGTGCACTGCGTCTAGTTCCAACTAAAATTACTAAAATTGGCTTCAAAGATTGAATAATGCGCAGGTCCAGGCAAGTTCACATATTAAACACACACCCACATACATGTAGTGCTCAAACTATCGAGTATAATACTTACAGACACAAACCACACACACACTACAAGTAAAATTCTACATCAAACATACATTTTACTAGCATACATGTACACCAGTATTTTACATTTTGGACATTATCATTCATCAAAATATCAATTCCGTCTCTGGTCTAGTTGTTTCGCAAGAAACCAAAAGCAGGGCCCTGTTCCATAAAAATTATCCAATTATCCTATTGTCCTATTATTGTAACTACCCTGTCAACAGCCAATCAGCATTGATCATTAGAGCCGTTGCCATGGTACATGTAGTTTCAATAATTGGACATTTACAGGATTGGAAAAGTTTCATGAAATATGGCCCAGATCATACAAAAACACATTCAATCAAATCAATCAATTGCCAGGAATAAACAAAAAGAGACTCTAAAACGGCACAACTTCGTGATAATAGCCACAAACTTTTAATAGGGTCCATGACATTTTGGCGTAAAAAATTCCTTTACAATTATTTACATGATCACAGAGAAAACTGTATGACACTTCCCTGTGGCGAGTCACAAGGAGAGATATTTACACATCTTCATCAACCAAAAAAAAAAAAAGGAAAAAAGAAACCCTACATTTGTTAAAGTTTTCTCTTATGAAGCAAGAGGGGAAAAGAATTTATGTTCAATTTAAAGTGACTGAGGCATTGGTTAGAGGGCGCTTTCATTTTCTACAGAGCTCACAGATGGGCACCGTGTTTATACCTGCTTTGTGCGCTCTGTAGCTTATTTGTGCACAAGAGTTGCGCTTGCGCACGATTCCACCTGGAACTGGCGTCGCCCCATGTGTTTTTTCAAAATTCGACAACCCAGCCACTTTAAGCCTTGTTTATGTTCAGAACACAGAAGAAATACATGTATGATAATATTAATGACCCTCGTAATAATCATCACACAACACACAATCCATAATTATTTTAAAGGTTTAGTGCATCCTTTAGTTTTAGTTATAACGGCAAACAAACCATCTTAGATATCCTTTTGTCTACATGTACATTTGTGTATCTTTCTATTCTACACTCTTTTTTTTTTTAAATGTGCCCTTTTTGTTATTACACTGTAACTGTACATGTACACATCTTTATGACAAAATAATTAAAGACCTTGAATTCGATGTCAAAGGGTCACAGAAGAGTGAAACATCAGAGATAAGTTCATTGAAATGTGAAAGAATCAAGTTTACATACATAATCTGACCAACAGATATAACATAGTGAGCCATCAGTAAAAGGACAGCTTTATCAGCACAAATTATGCAGGTAATTTAGACAAAGCACCTGAGATTTGAAAACTCTGCTGTTTTCTTTTAAGTGTTCAAAGTTATCCACATTTTGTTTGAAAATTATTCAACCCCTTTAATAGAAAACATATTCAAACTTTCTAACATCATAACAAAAAAATGCATCCATTTCCTTGACTACCACGACATCTACATTTTATATTCCCTTTTTAAAGTTCGGTGAACATACGATTTTGTCATTAAAAAAGCGTTTTTTTGTGAAAAGAATAATTTTCTGAATACACTGTTCCCTATTAAATAAAGGTACAAGATAATAAAGGACACCAAAAAGCTATAATTTAGCCAAACAAGAAATAGACCGTGGCAAGGGAATCACTGAGGTACAGAGAGAAAAAATTACATAACATCAAGAAAATTAATCAACTGATATTACAAGATGACAAAATAAAAGTAAGCACATCCGACATCACATGAAATCTATTATATGATCTGACTTGTAACTGAAAGGTGTAGCCAGTATTATGCACCACCGTTTTTATCTTTTAATCTATCATGGTCATATATTTCTTGCATATCAAACTATTAAAGCCCATAGTTTTTAAGTGACATTTTATCTGAAATTAATCAATGCATTTAAAATCCAGCTTATGATTGACAAATGCAATTATTTCATTCTGACCTTTAACAAAAATTGATTTTGAAGAAAACTTAGAGGAACTTGTATAATACATTTGTACATATGTACTCTTTTAAAGAATTATGAAAAACAAAGAGTTTCTTGTTTTCATTTTATCTTGTATATCACTTTTTTCAATGACTTATCCAAGTTTTAACAATTTATTGGTACAAATTTTGTGCCCAATTTTGAATGATATTAAAGCCGGCAAGAATAAAAAATGTGAAAAGAAGATTGAATACAATAAAGTAACAGCTTTCCATCTACAGAAAATTGACTAATTGAACCATTCGTTTGGCATCTAAATGAACGTCTAAAAGATCACATCTCTCTAGTACACATTTCCAGGATAGCGATTTGTTTAACAATAATATTCAGCAGGGTGTCATCTGAATTTATGAATTTTCTTTACAAGAAAAAAATAATAACCTGAACCATTTACTAAAATATTTCATAGCTTTGTGAATATTGAAATTGATATAGTTATTTAGGAATTTGTTTGCAAAAAAAGAAATGAAACCTTTCTCTAAAACATTGAAATTGAAATAGTCATTAATTAATTTATTTGCAAGAAAAAAACACCCTGAAACCTTTCAATGACAAAACTTTATCACTTTGTGAATAATTGAAATTGAAATATTTATTCATGAATTATGTTTATAGCAATACAACCAATATCACAAAACCTTTCACTTTGAAACATTATATCACTATGTGAATATTTAATTTTGAAATGTATTCACCTTTTACAAAGTCAACAAAACGAAAGATAATGTTGAAATGCCCGCATATTTCACAACGTAACATCTTGTTTGTGAAAATTCTCCCTGCATTGCTTCCAAAATATACAGAACAAAGTTTTAACTTGCAAACCACGTTGGTTACACTTGTTAATCCGTTCTCTACAATAAATTGTAATTCCTATAGACTTCTTACATGGTGATGCATATTCCTGTAGGCAGGAGGTTAAATTCTTGTTTGCATAATCCAACATACATATGGACTGTTTTCTATGTCATCTATCCCAAATGTGCAATCCTTCATATACAATTGTAACTCAGAGCCTTTTAGAAATAGAAAGGGTGCTGTATAAACCTTGTTATAAAGAGATCTGAAATAAACCCTCTTATAGCAAAGCAATTTTGCTGCAAACTTGAATCCACACATTACAGTGGAACCTCGTTATAAAGAATTCTGAAATAACAAAAACCGTCTTATAACCGACTACATGTACTTCATTCGGCCGCAAACCCGCATCCACACATTGTACCATTACAATGGAAACTTGTTATAAAGAGCTCTGAAATAACAAAATCCTCTTCTTACAACATTATGTTGCTGGTCTCGGCTCTTTATATTGTTTTAGTGTTTTTTTTACCATGATATAACAAGATACCTGATATAACAAGGTAATTTCAAAGTCGCAAGGCCCTCCATATAACAAGGTTCCACCGTACTATGTCAAAAACTACATTAAGTTTTGATTATGTCCAAGACAAGTGTCTACTGTTCACCCGTTTTTAATCCCATTTATTATAAATTGCATCAGATAAGCACATGGTACAACAAGCTCCCAAAAGAGCTAGGTTAACTACTAGTA
This sequence comes from Echinarachnius parma, assembly GCA_037951105.1. Lineage (NCBI taxonomy): Eukaryota > Metazoa > Echinodermata > Echinoidea > Clypeasteroida > Echinarachniidae > Echinarachnius > Echinarachnius parma. The sequence goes on along the minus strand of JBAMJV010004788.1, from coordinate 84,311 downwards.
CATATATGTGCCGTCTAGAGAACAACATGTACAGATATAATGTGATACCATTGGGTATTAGTACAGGTTAAAGAATAAATCCTAGTACAACGTACACCGTACATCACAACTTTCAAAGCTGTTCAGCACCTTAAAATGTTACGAGAAAGAGAAAATGATCAAACTGTACAATACATCTAATGCACTTTTGTCTATTGATGTTTTTGTTGTGGATATGCAAATGTGCCAAAGAAAGCAACGCTCATATCAAACGCTATATATCAAACGTATGTGTTAATTTGTGTGATCTATTTCGCACAATAGTTTGTGTCCCAAATTGAGAAGAGCTTGCGACAATTGTATAAACCCCAAAATGTGTGTTGTTTAAAAAAAAAAAATCTATTTTGTACATGTTATTCCAGTTTGGTTAGAGCTTGCAAAAAAGAACATGTTGGTTTGCTAAATAATAATAATAAAAAAAAAACATCTGAACAAGATACTTGTCTACACCACATAGAGAGAATTGGGAGGCGATTTAATCAGACCCATTCCAAATTCAATTAATCTTTCCTTATGAAATGCTACCACATGCATCTACATGTATTATTTAACATCATTGTATATACCCACCTCAACAAACAAAATAGATCAACTTTGGTCCAAAGAAAAATAAATCTGCATTTTGAAAACACACACAGTGGGGCCATATTCAATACTTGAATCAGAAGTTAACTAGTGACTTGATAATCTGAAGTACTTTGCTTTTAAATGGAGAGCGTTTCTGCACCAATCTTCTCTCCGTTTGCAAGCGAACCAAGATTGACGTCATGATCGTTTTTCACTTCAAAGGACGAACATCCTCATTCCTCGTTGTCAATGATTAGGAAACCAAAATTTAGATCGCGGTCGTTTTCAACTTCGAACGACGGGCAACCTCGTACCTCATCGTCATTGAATATGGCCCCACCAATAGCACGCAATATCGTCATCAAACAAAGAAGGAAAACAAACAAAAATATCCGTCTAGCTGTTGGGATCCAACCAGTAGATCCAACGTGGACTAGCGCTGAAATGTGCTGGAGTTAATTTTGATACACTATGAACAGTTCCTCCGTGTGCTTCGACGAGACAAAGAGCATAAATTCCTCCGTTATGCACGACCCAGATCAAAGTTTAACTCTGCACAAGTCGAGAAGAAAATTATTTTTTCTTTTTACGCAAGACACAGATCAATGTAATGTTTTTTCGTTTGCACAAGTCGAGGAGCAAAGTTTTATACCGCCGTGCAAGATGAAGATTGTTTCTAAATGAATGAATCATTACTGTCCCTCTAGCAGTGATGCGAGTTGGGACCAGTCTCGAGGTCTAATGTGAAGCCCAAGTCTTGATTTCAGGTCTCAGACCCAATGTGACATCTCAAGACTCGGACTACATTTTGAGGTCTCGAACAGATGGTCTCCGAACCCAATGGGCCGAATCTTTTGCGACTTTTGAAGTCTCCAGATGTGATGTACACATAAAGTCCAAGTCTCCAATACCTGATATGAAATCTAGACTATATCAATATCAAACAAATCAGATCTCAGCTGTGGTCTATCTCGAGTCCAGTCTATCATGGATACGGGTCCAGTTTAAGACCAGTATATCAATGTCTTGCGTCTCAAGACCCGTTTTACCAAGTTCTAGATCTCATGGACCAGGCTGTCTCGGCCTTGATCTTGGCTCCAGTTTAAGACCAGTTGGTCAATGTCTAGGTCCCAAGACCAGTTTACCAAGTTCTACATGTACATCAGTTCAGATAATGCTGCGACCAGCTTTATATTAGTCTTTGTTTTCTGCTTGTCACTGCTTGAAGATTTGTCTTTTCAGTAGATGACTTCGTAGACGGTGGCCTTCTTGTCGCCCGACCCTGTGACGATGAACTTGTTGTCCACCGAGATGTCGCAACACAGCACTGATGAGGACTCTTTGGACTGAAAAGTGGAAGAGAAAAAGAAACAAATTACAAATAAAGTCATAGAATTCTACATAACACATGAAATGTTGCAGAATCAACATTCTGTTTTCATAATTAGTTAATAAACAAAATCAGATATGTTTTCATTTTAAGGGGTTCAAAGTAATCTACTTCACAACTGTACTATGTTTTACCAAGCAAATTCAAAAGCTCTTGACAGCCCTGAAACAGACCACTGTGGCTAAGAGGTAGAAAATCGATCAAATGGCTTGGAGGCTGCATGTCTGAACCTCTGTCAGGTCATACCAAAGACTTCTTAGTGGTACCTACTACCTTCTAACGAGGAGCTCAGCATTTGTAGAATATATTACGTAGGTTAACCGCACTAATCTAATGTACAAGAGGGTTAACCCCCTTCAAAAGCTTTCACTACTTATGCCCTAGTCACATATCACCGGATCGCGTAAACAGATGCCCGACGAATAGAACATTTGCGAAATCAAATTATCCGGTGGTGAAAGTAGTCTCCATTGCTTCATGCACAAAACATTTCCGACGGATAGAACAACACATCTCCTGATAAAACGCATACAAACGGAAACGAATGCATTTAAATTTTGCTCGCCGTTAGGCATCCGTTTACGCTATCCAGTGATATGTGACCATGCCTTTATGGAAGATGTGTGGCTTCAGGGCTATTGAAATGGTGACCGGCACCTATCGATGTGCCTAAATGCACAAGAAGAACTTAAAATTTGTGTTTTCTTTTTTTTCTTCTTTAAATCTGTAAATTTGAATTTACCTGGAATATGCTTGCTCCGTAGGGGGTCCTCCATGCGTTGAGGAGGTTGTCCTTGCCCGTACTGACGAACCACTTCCCGCAGTGCGCGAACTTGAGCGAAAGCACACAACTCTCGTGCAGATGCAACTGGTACTTGTCTGGTTTCGAGTGGTGGAGCACCTCAACGTTACTGCTCTCCATACTGTGGAAGATATAAGACAACAATAAATTTATAATAAGTGATATCAGGTCATGTTAATGTTTCACAGGTCAAAGGTCAGTCATAAACTAGAGAGCAAGCAAGTGACTTTGTGGAGATGCAACTGGTACTTGTCTGGTTTCGAGTGGTGGAGCACCTCAACGTTACTGCTCTCCGTACTGTGGAAGATAAAATACAAATTATTTTCAAGTGATTTCAGGCCACATTGTTTCACAGGTCAAAGGTCAGTCATGTAATTTAGTGACAGCATACAACACACGTGCAGATGCCACCTGGTACTTGTCTGGTTTTGAATGGTGGAGCACTTCTACGTAACTGGCTTTCATACTGTAGAAAATAAAATGAAGGGAAGATTTTAGAATGGGGGTCAGAGATTAAAGGTCACAAACGGTTTAAAGGGTACCACCACCCAAAAATAATATTCTTATTAAAGAAAGGTAACATCTTTAGTATTCCATTCCATCAACAAGTTCACAAAAATATGTTTCCAGAAAAGAAAAAAAATAATTGGAAACGCATCACCATTCTAAAGCATGCGTTCATGTGGTCTGAATTACGCAGACTGCTATTTGCGCAGTGAATCGCAATGCGTGCAGAGCGAACGAATCGCCCGGGAATCTATTGTTTACAAACGTGCGCGTGAATAGCTGCATTGGCGCACTCGCAAATGGTTGGCACGTATGGAACCAGTAAATAGCAGTGGTTCCGTAAGTGGTGGAAATTAATTGCTTTGTTTATGAATTACACAACCCTTTGCGAAATGTTGGGTATCTATTTGATATCACAAAACGGTACCAAAACATATAATAATGTGTTGTTCTTTGCCTGGTGGTCCCCTTTAACTTTCCGAAGAGCGCACAAATACACAACTCTACTGCAGATGCAAATTCTACTGTTCTTGACTGTTGACTGTTGACTGTTCTTGGAGTGGTGAAGTATCTTTTTATAACTACTCTCCGTACTGTGGAAACAAAAGACAGCAATACATTTATATTAAGTGATATCAGGTCATGTTACTGTTTCACAGGTCAAAGGTCAGCTGTTAACTTGACACAAAATTCTTACGCAGATGCAGCTGGTGCTTACAAGTAAGTTAAGAACCTCCATTATTATGCTCTCCATTGTGTACATTAAAGGGTACCACCACCCAAAAATATGAGTCTTATTAAAGAAAGGTAATATCTTTAGTATTCCATTTCATCAACAAGTTCACAAAAATATGTTTCCAGAAAAAATATATAATTGGAAAACGCATCACAATTCTAAAGCATGCGTTCATGCGGTCTGAATTGCGAAGAATAACGGTGTGCAGAGCGAACGAATCGCCCGGGATTCTATTGTCTACAAACGTACGCGTGAAAAGCATTGGCGCACTCGTAAATGTTTTGCCCGTATGGAACCAGGAAATAGTAGTGGTTCCGTAAGTGGTGGAAATTAATTGCTTTGTTTATGAATTACACAACCCTTTGCAAAATGTTGGGTATCTATTTGATATTATAAAATGGTACCAAAACATATAATAATGTGTTGTTCTTTGCCTGGTGGTCCCCTTTAATTATTTAAGTTCATGTGACCGCATACAATTTCAAAAACAGCATTAGAACATCTAATCGACACAGCTACTTGTTTGGCTTCTAATGAACTTCATTGAACTGACAGGATACAAATGTTTCCTCATACATAACAGCAATTTGCCCTTGTTGCATAAATGAATCTTTACAAGTAATAATAAACCTTAAAGGGGACCACCAGACAAAGAACTGTTGTGTGATTTCAAATAGATGCCCAACACTTTTCAAAGGGTTGTGTAACTCATAAACAATGCAATTAATTACCACCACTTATGGAACAATTATGGCTTCATGGTTCTGTACGTGCCAAATGTCTGGGAGTGCGCCAATTCTATTCACGCGTACATTTGGAGACAATAGATTCACTTCGATGCGTTTGTCCTGGACAAAATGTGGTCTTCGTATGCAGACCCCTGAACACATGGTGTAGTATGGTTTAATGGTGATGTGTTTTCCAATTATATAATATTTTTCTGAACTTCTTGGTGGACTGGACTACTTAAAATGTTACCTTTTATTCATAAGAATATTATTTCTGGGTGGTGGTACCCTTTAACGCTACAAGGGCAAGTGTCACTAGATCAAGAAATATCAATAGGTTGCTACGGTTACAGCAAAAGGTTTCTTACCCGACAGCGAGCCACTCTCCCGATGGGCAGTAACCAAGAGAGAAGATTTGTGAGGTGAAGTCATGCTGCTGTAGCTGCCTTCCCTGCAACAACAAACAAATGAAACAAATGTTCATCAAAATGTATCTTTTATAAATTCATCAATTCCATGACTACATTTTAATAAATAAACTAATAAATTACTTGTTCTTACTTAGTAAAATTCAACAGTTGGAATCTACCTTGCGTTCATCAGTTGTTGTCAGGTTTGATTAGATGGACTCATTGTCCGAGGAACAGAACACGAATTCACAATAATCTTACAATGATATTTGTACATGATTGAAGTCTGAAATATCACTTTTGGAGAAAAAAAAACGTTATAAAGTTTATGGATCACTTTAATTGAACCTGCTCATGATAATTCAAGTCATGAAGATCTTACCTCTCTGAGGTCCCACGACCTGACAGTGTTGTCCAGACCTCCCGTCCATAGCTTGGAGCCGTCGGGTGAAATGTCTATACAGCTGGCTCCGTCCGTGTGCCCCTGGAATTGCCTGTATTCATGACAGAAAGATACAAAACCTGGGGTGAATCCAAATAATCCTGGACAAAATGTCATGGTGTTACCACCAAAAAAAAAACTTTTTTGCATTTTAGTTATGTTCTCATTATTTTAAGTACTGAAATGCTTACAGTTGCCCTATAAATATTGGCAGGATTCAAACCGCTAAGGTGTGTACTTTGGGTGGTCTTTATAGACAGGTTTGACTGTATAAACTTTGAAGTCTTATACCTTACTTCAAAAGAGAGGCAATTTGTATGCATCAATTCAATGCATCTAAATTCAAAATATAAAAGAACAAACTCTCATTCAGGATAAAGATATATTTAGGTTGAAATACATTTTTACATCCTACTCATTATTCAACAGATTATGCACAAAGACATCTACAAATGGATGTTTGTCAAATCCCAGTCTGAGGTCAATATCTACAAGAACTTCCTGAAAAGTGCTTGGTCCCACATGCCAAAGAATCCAACGCTACATGTGATGTTCGCCTTAGAATCTTGACTTATGTTATAGAAGAAGTACATGATCACTATACTAGGCTTGTAAAAAGCGTTATATCAATCTCATATGATAACACATTGGAGAGGACACTTACCTGACAAGTGTCTGGTTGTGGAGGTCCCACACGGCAATGTTTCCGTCGCTACAACAGGAGAAGCACACTTTGGAGTCTGGGCTGATGGCCAGGGCATAGCACGCTGGAGCGCTAGACGTCAACTCTGCCTTGATACGAGGTGTTGCCTGGGTAATGAATCAAATCAAATTATAATATAAAATCAAAATTTAGCAAATTTCTACTGGATTAATCTTGGGCTACATGAGAAGCACACTTCTGGGCTGATGGCCAGGGCATAGCACGCTGGGGCACTCAACGTCAACTCTACCTTGATACAAGGTGTTGCCTGGGTAATACAAAATCAATTCAAATCAAATTGAATCAAATCAACCTATATTTCTACTGGATTTGTCTCACATCAACTTAAGACCCCATACCCAAGAGTCAACTCTGGCTTAATACAAGGTGTTGCCTTGGTAACAAATAAGTAAAATCAAATCAAATTTCTACTGAATCAATATCGCAGATACATGAGAACCACCTGCTCGGATGTCCTCCCATCGGGCAGCAGCTTGCAGGACCTGATGTGGTTATCTCTGTTCAGACAGCCATGCTCAATAAGCAATCATAACACATTGATGGTCTTTGAATTCCAAATAGAAAGTTTAAAATCTTCTACTTACTGCTGCCAAGTCCCATATGGACAGAGTACTGGCCTCTCCTCCCACGAGTAGCGTCCTCCCATCGGGCAGGAGCTTGCAGGATCTGATGTAGTTATCTCTGTTGAGACAGTCCAGCTGTGAGACGGGACTCCTGTTCCCCGACTGACTGATGTCCCAAACTTTAACGCAGCCCTGTAGGACAGAATAAAAAAGGAACATACAATTTTAAAGATTTAAAGATTTGTTATGAATTTTATATTAAAGGGATAAGTAGGAGACAGAATGTTACAGGATCGGATGTAGTTATCTCTGTTCAAACAGTCAAGCTGTGAGACGGGACTCCCGTTACCCGACTGACTGATGTCCCATACCTTCACGCAGCCATGTATAATAAGTAAGATGAGAACAGAATTCAGAAAGTGACGCCAAAAAACCCCCAAATACATGTACATTGTAAATCAAATTTAGAGTTTCACTGGATTAAAAGAGCTGATGTAGTCTTCTCTACCTGCAACTCGACTCCTGTTTATAGTTTTTTTTATTCTGCAGGTTATATTTGACACTATCAGTTTCTAAATTATCTATGAGTAGGGGTCTGGGGGTTTCTACTTGGATTCTCAAACAACAAAAAATGTAACCAGCCAACATACCTTTCCTCCTGTGTAGACGTGCCTTGTGGGGTTACTGATGGTGACTGCGCACACCACCTCCCCATGGTTGAGGGTATTGATCTGACGGGCGTGCCTCGGTATGCCCGGACCAATCAAGGCGTCGTGGGGAAAAGGGACTGGCTGTAGCTGGCCGTCTGCACTCACATGAAATGAGTAGGCTCTAGAAAAATAAACATTTAGTAATTAAGAAGTCAATTTAAAGGCCCAAACATATGTAGCTCTGCCTATCAACATGTATTTCTCAATCATTAATTATTCGGCAAAAAGAGTAAATATAATAATTATGATTAATAACAGTCCAGCATTTATATTGCGCTAGTAATCTAGTAATCCTATTCCGAGGCGCATTATATTATATGGCACAATCAAGCATTTCAAGGATTCCTACCAGGTACCCATTTTCTACACCTGGGTTGAGAGCAGCAAATGTGGATAAAGTGTCTTGCTGAAGGACATACATACGTGGCGCAATGGGAATTGAACCCATGACCCTCGTATTGAAAGATGAAGGCCCGAACCATGACACTCCCACATATCCTACAAGGCCGAAGAAAAAAAAGAGAATTGCAAATACTTAATAAACCATCATACTTACGGTTTTCCGCCTGGAATCCCTGGAATAGATGAGATTCTTGTGTGTGCGTGAGGGTCAAAAGGGACTGGACCAGGGTTGAACTAGAGGTGAAAGGTCAACCAAAGAATTAAAAAAATATATTTATCAAGATGGCAATTTAGTGATTTGCTGATCTTAAGAAATTTGTTACTACTTTTGCTACTTTTACTACAGTTACAATCATTTCAATGAGGAAAAAGCTGTACATAGTCAGGATTTTATGATGGCCTAATGTGATGGCCACAGGCATCCGAGAACAAAGATGCTAATTTCTCCAAGTGTGTACGTGAGCGGTCAGACTTTGGGCGGCTGTATGCTTGTAGGGTCACTGGTTGGTCCAGATGACCAGTGGCTACCAAACATGATTGGCTGGAATTCACAAAGGTGGTTTAAATTTAAACCATGGTTTTAAATGCCCCCAGTTTTATAGAACACGGCACAATCAAACCTTTATTTAAAAATAACAAAATCATACAAATTATACAAATTTGCTCACAGAAATTTGTTCACGGAATAACAGTTATTCTCACAAGGAAAGGTTTACACATGGCCTTCCATACTTTTAATACCAAAAAAAGAGTCATTGGGAAACGTAAAATTCATTTGGAGCCTTGATATGGCATATAATATTCCAGAAAATGATTCGACTTACCATGGGGTGTCTGTAGGGGCCGAGAGCACCAGGCGAGATGTTGTTGGGGTGCATTCCCGGGGGCATGTACGGGTTGTTCATTTCATGGTTCATCGCACCGCCTGGCCCTGCAAGAAAAAGAGGGGAACGATCAAAGTTCATGAGATTTATATTCATTATAAATACTAGATTAGTAATTGAAGTCGAGATAATTACAAGATATAGTTATCAATGGCCCTAGAATGCTGTGTTTGACGATATTGTGTGACCAGGCTGTAGAAAGAGAAATACTCTGCATCTATATTTTCTTACTAGTCTTGCGTAACTGTATTGCCTAGGGGATCATTAAGTTAATGTACCAGATAAGGACTGTACATTTTATGTATATTTTATTGTACAGTATTTGAATGTATTTTCCATTTTTTGTCTTCATTATAATCTTTTGTCAAGTGTTTGCCCATATAAACCAAGATCCCGTTAGTACTTGGCTACACTAAGAGGCCCTTCCAGACAGGCGGCCACTTGATACTCTCTCAGTTGCAGCTTGACCTAAGGTTACACTGCAATGTTCGATTGAAGATATCACTCTACTTCATGTATGTAATTGAACCTACCAACTTTTGATCATCAAACAAAGGAAATTTGACTAATAGATTTGTTTTATTTATTTATTCACTTTTTTGTGTGTGTGTGTTTTTATTTATTCATTTATTTATTTGTTATTTATTTTTGTCATTATTATTATTATTATTATTATTATTATTTGTATTTATTTATTTTATTTATTAATTAATTAATTTATTTATTTATTATTATTATTTTTATTTTTTTTTGGGGGGGGGGGGGGGGGGGGTTGGTGTCCTTACCTATACTGGGAGGCACCTTGCCCACAGGTGGCTTGATACCCTGTAAGCTGCTGCTGGATCCTGGGGTAGCTGCACCGCTGCTCGTTGGGGTTTCTGACTTGGGAGGGGCTGGGGATGTTCGTTTGTCGTTATCGTTCTGTACAATCAAAGTAAAGAAAGAAAAGAAAAAATATAACAACTGATAATTGACAAAGTTTAATGAACAAATCTTGATTTTTATCTCGAGATATCTTGATTTTATTTGCTTGACTGGGTTAGTTAGTCAAGTTAGTTTTATGGGAATTACATGCAATTATCAGGTGGGAGATGGATGAACTAATTAAACGGTGACTCGGCACAGCTCGCTGTTATTGAAATTCAAATGACAAAAACCAACAGGCCTATCAGTTATTGACATTTCACCTCATACTGTACATATATTTGCTTTACCCCATCTATAATTAGGCTCAGTTTGACCTACATTGTATGTACACATTTGTCTTTTCGCCGTAATCTTCCCTACGTGATAATTTTCACAATTGTCTTCTACCAGATGAGATAACGCTCATTATTATGCTCACTTCACCCCCATCAAAAAAGTTCCTACAAATATCCTTGACAATTTTCGATAACAATAATGAACCCAACTTATCTTGACAGCTACTACAGAGTACAGTATGTATGTGTACAGTGTATTTCAAAAATCAGCCATCAGCTAAAGTCAATAAAGAATAACAGCGATATGATATGTACACATATACATGTAGTTCAGAGGTCGGAGGGCTTGTAAGTTGTAACAGGCCCAGCCCAATTCCCATGTTATTAGAATCATTGGCTCTAACGCATTGATGTCAATATACTGGAATAATTCAGTGTGTACAACTCTGTAGCCAGAGTATGCTCTCACTATTAAGTCAACTGTGAAGGTTTATCCATGTATAATCTAGAGATCAGTGGAAGTAGGGCCAGAACAACTGAAATAGGGTTACCACATAGGGCTCTGGGCTGAACATCTCTGTGCCCTCAGCCCTCTACCCCTAAGAAATAACGTCAATAATAACGGTTCATATATTTGCTGTCATTGATAAGCAGGGAAGCAAAGTGATTTTGAGGCCATCAAAAGGAGGTGAAAACATGTCTTTCATCTCTTGTTTACCCATCCCCTCGGCAAACATTGCCCAATCTGCTCTTTTTTCTGTCTTTTTTTTGTATTGTTAGCGGTTAGCATGGGTAGTAGACCCTTGTGCAAACACGGCCCCACCCTCTAGGACTGAACCCCTAACAGGGTCAATTGTCAATTGTGTGCGCTGGTCTAAATAGCTGGCCAGGGTACACAGAGAGCAATCAGCAAACAATTTACATTAGATATATATATGTTCTACTTAGCAAATGCAATTATTTGCCCAGCCGACTGGAGGGTACACAGTATTTGGTGTCTGATAGACCCATACACCCTGCCACTAACTTGATAGGCACTCCAATTTTTGTAACTATTTGAGTAATATCTCAGTCCCAGGTTTGTTTGACTCAAACTTTTTTTTTGATAGCGTGATTAAACAAACTCTACTTGTTAAGACTTCAAGAGTAAATCTCTATCAGTTGCATCGCTCTTACGAAGAAAAAAATTGGCATGGAAAATGTTTGAATAATGGAGGAATGCCAATTTATGAGAAATCATTTACCAAATAAAGCTGAGACCTAACTCCTGTAAACAAACAAAGGCAAACACTAACAGTGTTGTTTGCAGAGTATACAACCGTTATCGGAGAGATAGTGGGGAGGATTTATTGTATTCAAATGACTAAAGCTTGAGATATCGTATATGCAATCTTGGCTTGTTATTCAGACATCGCAATCTCCCCTTACTATTGGTCTAACAAAGGTCATGTGTGTTTTAGGAAGGTGATTAAAACTATTGACTCAAGGAGTTATCTGGTATTTTCTATGCAATCTATAATAAGATATAATATAAGTACATAATATGTAATAAAAACCTCTCCAAGTAAGTTAACAATTAGGGGTCTATTTTGTCATTTGTTTATTTGTCTTGTAAAACGCATAGCAGTACTTGACTTCAAATCTCCGAACATCCTTTATGATAGCCTCAAGAGTGCTTGAACTTTTCAGATGAGCTGACATACATGTACATGATTTGAAAATAATGTAACATATTCTGTTCAGAAATAATGAGCTGATATTGAAGGGAAACTTTTTCAAGCAATATACTTTTAAAGTATTACAATTTGGAAATGCTGTAAATTAATCCCGTTCCTAGTCATTCATTAAATTCTTGTCAAAATGGATCGCAATGCACTCTTTGCATGCAATAATTTGTGCTAAGTCAGGCAAGCTTCATAGTCTTCAGCAGCAACCCTTTGATTAAAAAACCCCTCCACTTTTACTATTCACAAGGAAATATTTGAGTACTAATTTTCAAGCTTTCCCGCACCAAAACAAGTCCACTGAAAGATAATTTGTTTGCAGTGAACTACAATGTACATGTATCGTAACTTCCGTGGCCCCTTTCACAAATGCCAGGTGATAAATCGTCCCCAGCCCAAGCGTATTGTTTTCACTGTTGCCACGGGTACGAACCTCTTTTGGCTTTGACGGTGGCGAGCTGGCGCTGGATGCGATGCTGTTGGGAGTGCTGGACCGCTCCTTCTTCGCTCTGTGCTTGTCGTTGGGGACGTCCCTTTCCCTGGGCGACATCTGACTCCCATTTGGCGCTGGTGACGGCGGATTCTGTTCATAAGATAACAAAATAATCATAGTTATAAACAGAGATCACAATCATCACAGGGACATTATGATGATGTGATGGTGCAATGTAATGCATTCATAAGTGCTAGGTACATGTATCTCTGTGTTTGTTGTTTGTGACGTCCCTTTCCCTGGGCGACATCTGACTTCCATTTGGCGCTGGTGATGGCGGATTCTGTTGACACAGAATAGAAATAATAATAATAATAGATAATAAAATATAAAACTGTCATCACAGGACAATAATGATAATGCACTGTTGTGCGATGCTGTTTTGACTGGTAGATATCTTTGCACTGTTATTTTTTTTGGGGGGGACGTCCATTTCTCTAAGTGACATCTGTGCCCCGTTTTATAAAACACTTGCAATTGTTGTAAGTGTCCAATTATTGTAACTAACATGGCAACAGCTGAAATGCTCCATGCTGATTGGCTATTGACCTAAAAATTACAATAATTGGACAAGAATTACAACAATTGCAAGTGTTTTATGTTTGGTACTGGTGATGGGAGATTCAGTCAGAGGATAAATAGGAAAATTGTACACAAAATATTTCTTGAGAAGGGATATAGGCTCACAATTATATATCTTCAATCAGCCCCAGGCAAAAATCAACTTGAAGCAATCAGTCCAAAATTACCCTTTTAGTACTTTGTATCCTGTTAACATCCATCTACTGTATGTACTATGAAAGCAACCACACATTGGGTAATTTTGTCCACAATTATTAGCAAGGATAAGGATATTGGGCTCTACTAGTGATGGTTGATTTTATCTAACACAATTATGTACATACTGTAGCAAGCAGTGATTATCTGGCCAATATATCTTTCATTTCAATCCCTGGCAAATTGTATGCCCAATATCAGATCCACCAATCGATAAAATCCCCCGACTACCCAATTACGAAAATGTCACCGACTTGTTAATTCTAATAACTAAATCAGGACTTGACATGAAATTTGCTTGATGGCAGGTTTAACAGGGCAGGAAAAAAATTGTACAGAAAGTCATATTTTGGCCGTCCTTTAGGAAAACTCAATTTTCAAACTGACAACAACAGACTGAGAATATCATGTCTAGCCTCATTCATACTTGCTATTCTTGTTTTTTTTTTGTTTGTTTTTTCAACATAGGGAGGTGAGATCTTAATATAATGGAATATAAATACTTTGGTGCCAGTATACAAAATGCACCATGGGATTCGTGCAAAGAATCCCGGTAAGTCGAGACTGAGCGATCCCGCTTTTGCGGGAGTGTGCCTAGCTGTTTAAGTGTGGAGCCCTGACATTAAGACTAGATGATAGATAAATCTTCTTACCTCTGTGGACACATCAACGATGAGGTTATCATCACTCTTCTCACCTTCACTCTCCTGCAGACAAATAAAAGATAGAAAGAGAGAGAGAGAGAGAAAAACAAGATAAAAGAGATAAAAGAGAGAGAGAGAGCGGAAGTGGGAGAGAAAGGGATAGAGAGGAAGAATAAGATGCAAAGATAGAAAGAGAGGGAGAGGTAGAGAAAAGAAACGGGAAGATAGAAAGTGACAGAGAGAATATAAATGATAAAAGAGAGACAGGCAGAGAGAAATGAAATAGAAAGACAAAGCAAAATAGAAGAAAATGAAGAACAAAAAGAAAGGTTAGTCAAAATTCGAAGTGGGGATAACAACCATTTAAATGTACTTCAAAACTAGCAAATCAGGAAAAAACTTCTGAAAATGTCTAAAACAGGTTGTATTCTTATTCATGTGTGTGGACTTACACAATTCCCAAGAGAATGCAAAGAAAACTATGCACTGTACATTGTAAACGTGTATGTTTTAATTGTAATAAACAACATCCCTAGCAGGATGGAATCCAACAATAATAATACACGTAGGGCCCTCTATCTAGAAACTTCTCTTCCGAGGTGCAAAGAGAAAATATTTTAAAAAGGGCCTAAGCTCGCCGTAATAAATTGATCTGTCTAATGCATCCTGACACAGACACAAACTTCATGACTCAAGTAATTTCACGTAGCTGTCGTAGCCAGAAGTAATAGTTGGCTCGGCTTCAAATCTCCCGGGGTAGGCCACTCACTTTATCTGGCATTAATGTTTCTTTCGGAATTACTATCACGTGCAATTCACAATTTCATGATCTGCAATCCGAGGAAGAAAAAAAATCATTGCTTTGTTTTCAAATTTCAAGTTATATTTTATATACATTCACCACATCCATACTGATTTATAACAATGCATTCCATCGCATGCATTTCACTTTTTCATGATCGCAGGTGAACCGAGGCTGCCACGTTTTCTAAGTTTCAAGATAAATAAATACCTACTTGTAAATCATTTTGTCCATATTGATTTACATCCGATGCACTTATATCTAAAAAATTACTATCACAAGCAATTCAACACTATTTATAATCGCTGGTGAAACGAGGTTGCCACGTTTTAAAGTTTCAAGATAAATAAATACATTTATTATGTAAATCATTCTGTCCGTATTAATTTATAACCTATCATATGCATTCACACCTCCAGAATAACTATCACATGCAATACAACATGTCATTATCACAAGTTTAACAAGGTTGCTAAGCTTTGAGTTTTGGGATACATGTGAATCACTACATCCATATTGATTTACAACAAGGCAATTTTATATCTCCCGAATTAGCATCACAAGCAATTCACTATTTCATGACCTCAAATAAAACATGGTTGCTATGTTTCAAGTTTCAGGATACATAAAAATGTGGAAATAATTTTGTCCGTATTGATTTACTGATGCACTCAGTATTCAATATTTCATGACCGCAAATGTAACGATGCTGTTTCCAAGTTTCAAAATGTGTGTAAATCATTCAGCCCATATTCATTCCAATAAAAATACACAATCAGTCTTTAAAAAAAAGGAACTGTATTGTTGTTTGAAAGTTATAAATCATTTTCATGTACCAAAATAAAACATATATTTTAAGTTTGTTAAGATGACTGTGTGTGTGGTAGAGCCAAGAATTCTTACTATTGCCTATTCACAAAAAAGTTAAACCGGAGTTTCGTGCCACTAACAGCGCATAATAACTTCCTGTTTATATAGAAGCCTAGCTACAAAAATAAATTTGTTTAACTCGTCAAAATAGCATTATATTCAACATCAGAATACTGTGCAAAAAATTGAAGAATTGTAAAATGAATACGGTATTGTTATTGTAAGATATGAGAAGAATATTCCTGACTAAATAAATTAGCCATCGTAAGGGCAGTCGGTATGACTTTTATACAGGCTGAAACATAACTTTTCCCCCGCGCATATGCACTGCAGTGAGAGCACACGGTGGCCATACTGCCGTCACTTTGCATTGTGGGATAAAGGCGATAAGGAACGAGAGAAATTACAATTTTATTTTCGTGGGCTACTTTTTCAGGCTTGCCTACAACAAAAAATACATTCTGTAAATTCTTTTACATATATTCATGTATGCAGAACTCTGTGTCAAACTATCAGGGCTCGTTTATGATTTTCGGGGGGCTGTTTTTGGCATTTTGAGGGCTTAATCGCCTGAGCCCCCGTGCATTTATGCCACTGGGTGATAGGGAATATTGGTATCAGGCCAAAAACGTTGTTAATTCAAACTCCGTTGGGATATTGACTATCTAACTCATGACACACTCTACATCATGTACTCACTAAATACGTGCACATGTTTTATACACATGTACGAAAGTCACGGCGTAACGTGAAACTTCTTGCAAAACAGCGTGGAAAATAATTTCATCTCATAATTCACTAAACATGTGCACATGTTTTAATCCCTGGACGAAAACAAGTCCAATCGCAACTTCAAACTTCTTACCAAGTTTCCTCAATCATAAACATGCCCACAATGTATGTTTCTCCTGATGAATGCGTAAATGGAAACTTCTCTCGCAAATAAAAAAAAAGAGTGCAGAAAATAATTTCATGTCACAATGCGCTAAACATGAGCACATGTTTTGTTTTTTTAATCCCTGGACATAAACAAAAAGGCAAAACTAAGGCAACCATAAAAACTCTCTGCAAGATTATGCATGAAAAATAATTCATGTGACGATTGGAAGCAGACGACTTTTAGCGAGAAAAGGGGAAATTGGCATTCATCATTCGGTGCAACCCTCTCAATACTGGCCATTAAAAGGTCAGAGCGATATCGCACCCACTTACTGGCGCTTGGGTGTCAAGAGCAATAACGCAAAGACAGTTATGAATCAAATGTACTCGTTAAAGGGTATCTTTAAATAGTCCAAAAACCTGCACATCTGGTAGTTCTGCTTTTTCTTACTGCTTTTCCTTTATCTAGTTTGAGGTATAAAACCAGTTTAAAAACTTACAAAGCTAGTGGTTCGTTCATGCCTTACTGCTTTTCCTCTTACTAATACTACATGTAATTTGACGTATAAAACCAGTTTTGATTTATATAAAATTTCTTTTTCATTATTGAGATATTTATATTTCATCTCAATTGTCACAACTCGCTTGTCACTTGAGTGGTTCTTGTATGCACTGCTGCTAAATGAAACCAGCTTTTTGTATTTTTTTTTCAAACATCCACTTTTTTTATTGACAATATTATCATTTATCCTCTCGTCTCCTGGTTATATACATGTAGTAACTTTGTCTTGATTGTCAACTTGCAACTCGAGTGGCTCTTTCCATGATTTCCTTTTACTAATAGACACATGAAACCATTTCTTTTTAATACTATTTTCACTTCCTTGAGATATTTGCGAGTTAATTTGAGGAAGGAAAAATAATAAGGATTATTTCAACTGTGTACAAACCTATGACAAAGTTATAGTACTTTACATTTCCCTCATTACCAAAAGTGTTTTATTTAAATCTGAAAACTCATACCCCGTAGTGAACATATTGAACTACAGTTATGCACATTTTATCTACCCTTTGACAGTTTTTGTATGTGGCAACATAATAATAATAATAATACGAACATTTGTATTAGATCCCTTTAATGTAACACTTTGTTTTTGAACATGTGGCTATGAGGAGCAGATGTGCGCTACTTGGAAAAGAGGAAAATAAAAGTCGCCACCAATCTTTCAAAACTATAAACATTACGGTTAACAAACGGGATCGCTGTTAACATTACAGAAACAGGGCGTTCCTGTGACTAAAAGCTGAAAGTTCATGTGATTAAAAGCTGAAAGTTCATGTGATCGATGAAAGTTACTGGCGTCATCAAATTTGTTTTTTTAATGTCTATAGAACCAGGCAAAATCATGCTTGAGCGAAACACTAGAGCGCCTCCCCATGAGCTCTTTTGTGAAATAGCACCCTCTAACGCGATGACGCAGTTACTTTAACTAATGCCAGTTAAAGGTACAGTATGCCCAACAGACTAAAATACATAGAAACATACCAATTTATTTTAAACTATTTCCCCATTATTCTATGTGTTCTGTTTCATAGTAAACTAACAAACCAGCATACAGGGTGTACCAACAAACTAGCAAACCAACTCACCCCGATTCGTTGTCCTCTCATTTTCTCTTCACCCTGTTCTTGCTGGCGGAGCTGTTCCCCTCACCAGGTTTGTATTTACTGGTTCTAAATGGTTCTTAATGTTTCTAACTCAACAAGCCTACAAACATTCTTGTATACCAACAAACTAATGATTCAATCTAGCCCAACAAACTAGCAAACCAACCAGCGAAAAAAATACACGTGGGCGGCGGGCGAATTCGGGGCGAATTCGCCCCTGAAATGCCCAAAAGTAGCCCCCGAAAATGTTTGTGTTTTTTTTTGGGGGGGGGGGGGGAGGGGATTTTGGGAATTTTTATTTTTTATTTTCTGTTTGGATCGTGATCAAATGCTTATAAGATGATCACTTAGCCCCTGAAATTCGAAAAAGAGCCCGGAAATTTGTAGCCCACGAAAGTTGGAAAAGTAGCCCCCGAAAAGGAGCCCCTGAAATAAAAAATATTAATTTTTTCACTGAAACCAACTTACCTCCGATTCTTTGTCCTCTCGTTTTCTCTTCACCATGTTCTTGCTGGCCGAGCTGCTCCCCTCCCCATGGTCCGAGTTCCTGTGGCCGTACGCCTTCTCAGATCCATCCCTGCGATCCATCGGCGAAATTGAGTTCTGTACGATAAAACAAACAAAAAATTGTCACGTTAATTAGCATGAAAGTTTATTGTGTATTGTATTGATTCCTCATATGACCAGTCTAATACAACATTTTCATCTCAATTCATAGTTTTACATTGAACACTTTTTATAGGCGCCGACTATAGCATTAATGGGAGTATAATATGACCCGACTTGACCTTTCAGATATAACACAAAATTTAAGTCAAAGAAGCTAGATATTATGTTACAAATCTTACCATACTGTATTGGAGATCTACATGTACTGTATATTACAAATAATAGGGTTTAGTGTGAGTGAGTTTGTAAAACCACAGACATTGTATTTACCCCTTTAGCTTTATATAAATAACTTTAAAAGTAATCCAGGTAAAGTGTTTAACTCCATGAAAAATACTTGGAGCTTCCTCGTTTCTCTTCTGCCGTGTTGTTTAGCTTATGGTAAGAGAAGAATAAAATAGGGTTCGATTTTTTCAAATGTCCCTTTAGTATGAAGATAATTATCATTGAAAATCATTATTTCAAAAGCGTTAGCTAACGGTTTTGATAAAAAGTACAATTGTCGTCGCTGAACACGTCCTGCCAGCGCGCGTGGGAAATTTTCCCGACCCACTGAACTTTGAGCCTAGCGTGCGCAAATTCCATGAATTCCGTACTGTCTGTAGCTGTATACACGGGTGCGGATATCGTCAAGATCAAACGGATGATTATTACTGCGACAAATCTACAATCTACTCAATATTCGTTTTTTTCACTAGGTAAACAGTGTTCGTTTTCTTTAAAACTTTCACAAATCTTTCAATTCTATTTTACAATGATATTGATATAGGATTGAAGTCTCAAATGTCAGTTTGTGCAATATCTGACACTTTACACGGATCACTTTAACAAATATACCGCAAATAAAGTCATCATGTGCAAAGAGTAGTGTAAAAATGCAGCATTGGCCAAGACCAAGGGGACAAACATTCAAAATTGTAAAGCAGCATTTCCATTTATTGCTAGATTAAAAGACACCATGGATGCCTTTTCAGTCCAGAAGTGTACATAAATGGAAAGTGTTGCATAAAGAATATGTCAATGCGTCTACTACATCCATCAACCAATTCAAGTTGGTTTACATACAAATGTACTACAAAGGCATTGGAGAGATCATCCACTGAAGTATGGACCACAACTGCTTCGGGATTGAACGATAATGAAGGACAAATACGCTTAGCTTTCAAGTCTCGGGCAAATGAGTAAACAAGTAAAAGAGTAAAACAAGTAAGAAAGTAAGAACCTCAAGAACTTCAAACAGTTTCTGTGGCATGTGAACTTAGCCGCAACCTGTCTGTGGTCAGTTGTTTGCTAACCAAAAATAGCTAACCACTTCTCCCTCCCTCCAGGCCTGACCCCCCCCCCCCCCCCTCCTTTAAAAAAAATCCTCTTTGCTGAAATGTTCAAAATCTGTGCACACATAATCAGTGGCGAAGCTATGGGAGAAGGGGGGGGGGGGGGGGGGCGTGTGCCCCCCCAAAAAAAAAAAAAATTAATAAATAAATAAATTTAAAAAAAATAATAATAAATAAATAAATTTAAAAAATACAAAATAAATTTAAAAAATTAAAATCGTAGTAATAGTTTGACAAAAACAATACAAACATTACAGAAAATTTGACAAAAACAATAAATTTATTAGGGGAAAAAAGGGGGGGGGGAAATAAAAAGATACTTAGCCCATTCAAGACTGGTCCCGAAAATACTTGGGCTTGGGGCGACAGAGATTACATGTTCTAGCGAAATCAATCAGTCCTGAATGGGTTAAAGAGAGCCCCCCCCCCCCCCTCCCCCAATAATGGGTGTGCGCCCCACCAATCAGTGCCACCACGCTACACCACTGCACATTATAATACTACTAACAAGGAAGGTTCATAGTGCGCCATTTTTTGCCAAACACATATGGTGCAATAATCACAGCATGTTTGAAAATTAGAACAGCTTGAGCACCGCCGCCGAAGCATTCAATTATAACAATTTATGTTTTCATTGGTTCATTAACCACAATTTCATTGCCACGATTCCATCAAGGCTGAACGATTTCTTTTTAGCCGGAAAGGAGAGAGACAGAGAGAGATCAGAGAGAGTAAAAAATGTGGGAGGAGGTATTGTGGGAATTATGTAGGCACTACAAAGTTCAAGTGCATTCCATTTTTTTTTTCTCAAAAAAATTACTCTGTGGTTTAGCTGTCCCTTGGCTAAAACCGAGCATAAATCAACTTTTGTTGCGCTTGCTTGAAGCCCCCAAGACACAGTTCGCAGCTAACAGAATTCTGCCCTCTTTTCTTTATTTAATCAAATCGCTCTAGAAACATCATGTACAATGGCTTCATTGAATTACGTCCAATGAAAACCTACGTTTGGATATATCGCAGAAACAAGCGACCTCAGTGCACAGAACAAAGCCTAAAAAGCCAAAGCATCCATACACACTTTATAGAACTTCTCTCTATTTCCGAGGAGTTATTTCATAATTATATCTCAAAATACACTGGATAAAGACATTTCCCCTTATAAATCAAGAATGAGAAAGAGGATTTTGCAGCCTTATAATTCATGCGGTTTTCATTTTGTGGTTTCCCACACAGTACCGTCCATAACTAATCCAAAAAAAGGAAAAGTCTTGATTCAGTGAATTAAAAAACACTTGACGAGTCCGACACTACTTAATCAACCATTGGAGTTGCAGCCTCTACATGCCCCGACAAGCAAAATGTGAAAGCAACGAACGAACGGAGGATAATTCTAACCGCAGAATTTACCAACAGAATGGGTTGAAACCAAAAGAAACTTAGAAATACTCCTACACAGTACACACAAAACCTCATAATTTCAGTATCATCTCGTATAGGGGCAGAGAAACTTTAGACTAGAGACTTAAACCGCAGAATTAAACAGCAGACTGGTTAGAAACCAAAAGAAACTAGGAAAGAATTCCCACACAAAAACCTCAGTATTTCAGTCCCCCCCCCCCCCCCCCCCCCCCATTGTATTGAAATGTTAATGATTTATTACAAGTATAGTCTGCATTGTGTGGTGAAACTGTTGTGTAGATTGGTGAATTGTGGTGTCCATAAATCTGGGGCTTTCAAGTTCATTGTAGGCCTGGGATCTAGATCTAAATTTTTAAAATATTAAATGCACAATACAATTTAATTCATACACAAAATAAGGTACCGAGTCAGGCTAAAGCAACTTGTTAACACATAAATTAAATTCATGTTATTGGCATAATACCTTTTATAACCAAGTTTATGATTTTATTTTTTGTTCATGTGAAATATAATCATGCTAGTATTATGATTGAAACACAAATATTTATGTTATGTAATATTGCCAAGAAATAAGATTATACACACAAAAATGAGTCGAGTTTTATTCCTATTTTGTTCTGCATCATTTGAAAGATCCTTATTGCATTGTTATGTGTATGAGCACAGCAGGTAAATTATGTGTGTATTTAATTCAAATTATGTACACAGGCGTATATAACTGTCTGGGGCAAGCTAAACGAGAGAATAAATATATATATTCCTAAACAGTTCTACTTCTAGCTCCACTACCACTACCATGTTTTAACTCAATTAATACCAATGAAAGTATATATGTCTGGAGCAAGCCAAACAAGTGAATTTATACAAGCATGTACATGTATATTCCTAAACCGTTCTACATGTAGCTCTACTAGCATATTTTAACCCAATTAATACCAAGTAAAGTAAATGTCATGATACACTTTACACTACATAATGTGTGCACAAGTGATTGAAAGGCTTACCAATCTGAAGTCCCAGTGTGTATTTATAAAGAAGCCCTCATCCATCCCACACAATTTTACATACATTTATTTTTCCCCTTCCCTCCCCTCCCCTCCCCTTTCAGAATGAGATATTCCATCAACTGGTTTGTTTGCCGAGTCAATACCCAGTTAAAACATGGCCAACAGTCTTGTGTGCACAAGACCCAACACTTGAAGATGAAAAGGAGGGAGGGAGGGAGGGAGTACTACAGGGGGAAAAAATTGGAGGCAAGATAAAAATTAGAGCTCAATAAACCGCTGTGACCAAGCACAAACAGTGGAGAAGAACAAACATGGAGAGCCTTGTCAGCTCGGCTTGAGTCAACACCTCCTCATAGGGCCGGGCTCACACTGAGCCTCGGAGACAGGGCTGTGCCCACACTGAGCATCAGAGTCGAGGCTATGCTCACACTGAACCAAGGATTCAGGGCTGTGCTCACGCTGAGCGTTAGAATCAGGGCTGTAGTCATAGTTATATTTGGAAAGACTTGGTGAAGGAACAAACGTGGAGAGCTTTGTCAGCCTGAGTTGAGTCAACACCTCCTCATAGGGCTGTGCTCACTCTGAGGTTCTTAGAACCAAGGCTTTGCTCACACCGAGCCAAGGATTCCGGGCTGTGCTCACTCACACTAGTACTCAGAAAGACTTGGGGAAAGAACAAACATGGATGGAGAGCCTTGTTAGGTGGCTTGAGTCAACACCTCCTCATAGGGCTGTACTAACACTAAGCCTTAGAAACCAGGGTTGTGTAGAATGTGTTCACACTGCACTTCTGACTTGGAGCAATCTGGGGAAAGAACAAATACTGGGACACTTGTCAGCCTTAAGTCAATATCTCCTATATGATTGTGAGCACACTGAAACTCTGACTCAGGACTTTGTCCATACTAACAGAGACTCAATGGCAGTCTACTGACAGAACAAACATGGAGAGCTTTGTCAGCCTGGCCCCGAGTCAATAATTCCTCCTAGCACTGTGTCAAGAACAAGTTTTAAGGTCTGGGGCAATTTTCAGGAGAATACCCACATACATGTCTAACATACTTGTACTTGTAAATTATGTCTGAAATCAGGCAGATATCTATAAAATGCAATGCATACAACCTAATGACAATAATTTTTCGGTAATCAGGAAGAATGGCTATCCGATGCAGTAATCTTGGTCTATTTTCAGGAAGTCTTCTGCGAAACCAGGAAGACCTGGCAGCTCTGCAAATATGCTTCAATGTGCCACCTACATCAGTGTATTGGGCCACGGCCCCAGACCTAGGTCTGAGGTGGCTTGACAATGGTTCGAGGTGACTGGGTTTAATATTGCATGAAAATCTGGCCAAGAACAGCTATGAGAGAGCTGCGTTGGAATCCTGCATTGTCATGCTGAAACTTTACACAAGATTTTTAAGCCAACTTTGTCTCACTAAGGAAAACTTTTGAGACAATTTGCTATAAAAGTTACAGACAAATTATGTACATGTATGATCCATTTTGATAATTAATATCTTGGATAACTGTAAAGTGCGCAGGAAATGTTCATCAATCCAGTCCAATGGCCATACTGCACCAGAAACAAACATCCCTCTCCTACATGTATTTAACAGAAAAGACAATTCCTGAAGGAAGTTGCTCCATCTCTCCCATTTACATGTATCTAAAGAATCCAAATTACAAATAATCCCAGAACCCCAAAGATTTATCTTAATATTATCTAATTACCACAGGATCCTCCAAACTTAAAGAGGCTAGTGTGAATGCCTGCTATAGGCTTGCCTAGGCTTGGGCTGGCTTGATATGACACACTATCTATAGACACAACTCAAAGACAAACACCCACTACGCTTAGTCCACCATCTAGAATCCACATACCATATTGGCATATAGCTTTAGTATAAAGTATAAAGGCCCGCCCCTCCCCCAACTGTAATTGTAAAATAATGTATATTTATCCCCTACATTTTAATTTCTAGAACATACTAGGCAATTATGCATGCAGCCTCTCTTTCACATGTTGCATATTCATTGTGAACAATTTGTGATTGTAAAATGATTTATGAATGAAAAATTAGCATAGAAAAATGGTGCTTAGAATTTGGAGAAACACAAATTGTACCACTATCCCCTCAATTCGTATTTGTTAGCATCTACCCAATAAATATTTACCTTCTCTTTCCAGTGCATACATTTTCTGCATACTTATAGGAAATCAATAGACATTCAAAAAGTAGGTTCTAAGCATGTTAATGGTAACTTAACCCATTCAGGACTGGCCATGAAAATATGTGGGCTGGGTGTCTATGAAAAATGCATTATATAAACCAAAACCAAATCATCTACAATGGGTTAGAGCTCCCGACTCATTTGCACAAGCTATTTCATCAATTATGGCATGTGTATAGGCATACGGCGATGATATATTGAATAATTCATTACTCCCTACTGGCTACTGGTACAGGAATAATGGATTAATTGCACCACAAAGACAAGTGCTAGTGATTTTTTTAAAACTGGTTTCTCTGGAGTGGAGTAAAATTGCAAATAACCAGCAGCTGATTATGAGTGCTACATTAATAGCGTCTTTTCGCTCGGCGACGGGACTATGGCTACAACGCTAATCTTAGCGGGGGGTCGCACTCAGAGCGAAAATTTCCCCGTAGCGGCCAAACCTAGGACGGTAGTTCGCCGAATTAACGTCGGGCGTAGAGCCGCTACGCGGGTACGTGATCAGCCAATCAGAGCGCTTGGACGGCGAGGCTCGCTGCCTCACGTGTTTCATGCACTGATTCGTACACACGCGCTGCATGCACAGTACAGTATGTTGTGATTTGTACTGCCTATACCGTATGCTTATAGTTACAACATGCATGATAAATGGAACGAGTGAAACTCCCGCGTATTCAGAATTGCGAAACTGCAAATAGATCGCGACGGTAGCCAGAGTACGGGGACGATCAAAGCTAATTTAAATCCCCCGTAGCCGCACTCCCGTCGCACAGCGAAAAGACGCTATTGTGTGTGAGGAGAGAGGGGAGAGGGGGGGGGGGGGGGGGGGAGTAATCATGAATAATTATATTTAGTTAGTACTTTGTTAAATGTTTGCAATTGCATACAAGAGAAAGTTCATTTCGTATTTATATTCAGGGAGACAGGGGAATTTTTCATGTTGACCTACATACAAACAATTTTTGAAATAGTTTTGCATTTAACTGAAACATTTACAGTACATTGATTCTGTGATTAGTTTTCCATTTAATTTTATTCAAATTTACACAGATTCTTTAAGTATTTTCTCTTTTTCGGTTTCTGTGGGGTTTTTTTTTTGTTGTTTTTTGGGGGTGGAGTTCTTTAATGATTTTCAGGAACTATTTTGACATTTCAGGGGCTGCTAATTCACCCCAATACACTGTTTTCAGTTTTGTTCTGTTTTTCTGCTATGAACATGTAGACTTAATTTATATGCCAAATTAATTTTGGATACAAGTTTGTAACTCTCTGAAATGGCAATTGATGTGATCTAGTTTACGGGACGGGACTACTACTGCAGCGTTTCACTCGCGTCACGCAGATGTTGCTGATTTTGTTTTTGCCCCTCAATTCGCTGCGGATACGTGGTGCCAAGGTATCTGGGGCTATGGGTCTATGGAGAATGCTAGAATGTAGACCAAAATATCATCATCTGCACCGGCTTAGAAATGAAACTACCCCCTGGGTTAGGAACTAACCGTCACGAGATAAGATAGAGGGACATTCTCCGACAGTTTTAGGGTCGAATGAATGAATGAATGAAACGAGGAAGAAACGAGGTAGACACACCCACAATGTAATTATCCACAAACAAACAAAAACAAAATTTGATATTGTGATAGAAATGCTAAAAACAAAATAGAGGCATTGTCCGATAGTTAATCAATGCTAGAAAATTGTACCTGTTTATTTTATGGTCCAGTCTGACAGGTACATGTAAAATCAAAGTTTATTATTTCATATTTCAGTGACCTCAAACACAGACACTTAACAAAATTGAGAATTAAGAAAATTGTTCAATAATTCGGGCTGAGTAGAGTAGCCCCCTAGCATCTATATTTTGTCCATATTTTAGGAACAGTGCTACAGATATTCTTAGTTGAATCACTAGGCAATTAAGATAATATGAAAAGGGGGATATAATACGGACATTGTTCGACCATTTTAGGGTCGAGGGAAAATGCACCCAGAACATAGGAACGTTGCTGAATCACCCCACAGTCTAATCATGATATCTTAAAACAAAAGAAAATTCCTGATGAACGAGGATAAAAATAAATAATAGGGACATTGTCCGACCATTTTAGGGCAGAGTGAAAATGCACCCAGAATACTACCCAGAATGTAGGAACAGCAGACTCGCCAAACAATCTAATCATAATATCCTTAAAACAAAAGAAAATTCCTGATGAACGAGGCAAAAAATAAATAATAGGGACATTGTCCGCGACTTTTCAGGGTCGAGTGAAAATGCACCCAGAATGTAGGAACATTGCAGACTCACCAAACAATCTAATCATAATATCTTAAAACAAAAGAAAATTCCTGATGAACGAGGCAAAAAATTAATAATAGGGACATTGTCCGCGACTTTAATTCAGGGTCGAGTGAAAATGCACCCAGAATGTAGGAACATTGCAGACTCACCAAACAATCGTAATATCTAAAAACAAAAGAAAATTCCTGATGAACGAGGCAAAAAATAAATAATAGGGGACATTGTCCGCAACTGTTCAGGGTTGAGTGATAATGCACCCGGCATTCAGGAACTGTGTAGACACACCCACGCGCTAATCGCACTCCGAAGAACCGGAGAAATTCACGTTGAACAAGGCACAGGAGGAAACGAAGGAGGAAATATGGATGTCGGGGGAGCGTAACAGGAAAAGAAGCATCACCACTTGTCAGCCAACAACCAGAATCACATGTTAATACGGCGGCAGTCGAAACTCGCAGATGCGCCCCGCATGGCAAACAGAGAGAAAGCATATTTTGAGCACATTAAAGTGAGAAAGTAAAGGATAGGATGGCACATGACTGATAGAAACCAACAAAACTAGAATGTAATTATCTGTCTGTATCCATCAATTTAACAAGAGGAATGATAAACAGCAGAACAATAACTTTCACACATACATGTACTGTATAATGTGCAACAATTATTGATTTAGACAGCAATTCACACTCAGTCTAATTTAATAATTTGCTCCATCCAATGTAGGCATAGACATGTACAAACCAGCCCTAGAAATTACAGATGAGCACCAGCAAATTAACTTCCCATCTAATATAAAGCACGTCTTCATTCATCATCATTTAGAAATTAATCTGGCCTGGAAAATAGCCCCACAAATATATTTTACTTCATCTCCAACACTAATACAAAATACCTAACAAACACCTGTAGTAAAAATGAAAGCCCAAGGATGGGTTTAAAATACTTGTCTAGATTAGGATTATCCTGAAGTTCCTATTCATTTGGCTAGTCAAGTGTCTTTAACTGCATCCAATGGGCGAGAGCTTCAGATCAAATGGTGGATCTTCTACAACTTCTTTATCTGCTACAAAAGTACAGGTATGCACCAAAATAATATCAAAACCACAAATCTGAATCATCAATGTGAGGTAAATGGAACAGCAAAGAGGATAACAAACTCAAGAGGAAGAGAAAAAAAAAACAAGACAAAAATGATGGCTCGCTGCAATCACAGTAACAGCTTACCACCACAAGATAACAAAGAGTTGTGCAAAGTGTTCTCATCAATTGACACAATTCTTGCAAAGCACTCCCTCTAATCTGTATTGGCATGGATCCTTGGTCTTTGTTCAGTTCAGCTCAGTTTAGTCTAGTTAATGCGGTGGAAATTTCTGGGTGCTTTACACAAGAGTGTTTAGAATCTAGGGATTATCATTCTTAATCCCCCACTAATCCCTTAATCACATATTATGTGGATTTAGGTGTTCACCTCCATAACAAGTAGTGAGGTCATCATGCTGAAATGCTCCCTAATTCTTCCTCTAAAACCCTTCATTCAATAATGATCCATCATTAACTAAGCTAAGCCTGCTAATAAAATGTGTAAATGGATTACCGAAAATACCTAGACCTATAATGTTCCACTGCATATTAAACTATTAATGGGTTCTATTCTAGATGAACAAGAAACTTCTACGAAAAATTGGTTGAGATATCTGTGAAATTGTGTGCAGGAGACCGCTGACGAACTAACAAACAGCAAACAAACAAACAAACAGGACCGAAAACATAACCTCCTCCCAACTTCGTTGGCGGAGGTAATTAAACAATCAAACCTGTCTGCCAATTTGAATGTGTTTGAACATGTCTATAATTATAAAGACCACTTTTTCAGTCTCCTGCGGGTGGCCTTTCTAGACAATTTTGACTCCAATAGATAATTCATCTTGTGTTCACACTATCTTCTTTTTTTTTCATTCATCACTTTGGAAGGCAGAACTCCATTTCACAACTTTACATTTTTTTATTATTTACACATACATTGTAATACAAGTCTATAATTGTAATGGTTTTTTTAAAGCGCTGTGTATTAATTTTGGCTAAAAGTGCTATATAAATGAAGTTATTATTATTATTATTATTATTATTATCATAATGTACACTGTAATGTTTATTGCACATTTCCCTTGTGGCGTTTCGGGGTCATCAGCAGTACACTGTTCCATACAGTGTATCATATCCTCAAGTCAGGCTTCCCCATAGTCCGTTGAAAAGGACAAGGGCGCTTAGTCACTTTTGTACTTTGGAGAAAATCAGTCATGTCTAAAGTTTGGGGGCCAAGTAGAAACCAAATTTAGCTCTCTATTATCTTCCACAAATAATAAAAAATTTGAAATAATTATTATATGAAATTTTGGCATCACAGACATACACATGTAAACAAGGCTCTGACCTACAAAATAATATGCATGACTCAATTTAGCCCCAAATAAGACTTAACGTCCTTTTGGCGCTGACATAAACTAGGCCACCCAAGATCTGTCATCCTATCGCTCACTCAGGATATAAGGCAAGCTTCCACGGTGTCTACCGTGATGAGCACATACACATTGTAAATGCCCATTAGAGTAAGTCTCTGATGGGTGTAACCGTCCTCGCAAAAAGTGACTGGATTTATCTATTTTTCACATCCACCATATATCCCTGGATTTGGATAATTTATCTATTTTTTACACATCCACGAGATTTATCGTGACGTACAAGTACAGTATGCAGAGATTTCTTAAGCTCAGGCTTACATCTTATAACTTGAACCCCCCTCCTCGCGGTAAACATGTTAAAGGGATTTAGTAATTTTGTTGACATGTACAAAAAGTGATGAATGGTTGATGCAATGTATAGTGTTGTTATCTCATATGTCCACATGGTATTGTGTGAAAATTTCAAGTCAAATGGACATTGCATGGCCAAGTAATGAGCGAAAATGCAAAGTGATATTGGGTGATATTCACTAACTCACTGCATTCACTTTGTACAGGGATGAAAAACTCGCCCGGAGTTTTTCTTATCTGAATACTTCGATCGTACATATCTTTGTAACGAAAAGGAAATTTGAAAAACCGAAACCTGTCCCATGATTTTATTGTTAGTACGAATACAACAAGGTATGAGGGAACCGCTAGAATTAAAATTTTATTTTGAGGATTTGGACAATGGGCCGTATGCATAAAAACAAGCAATTGCTTGTGCTAGCCTTTTGCTTGAATCGGTATGCATAAAAACAAGCAATTTCTTGCAAGCAAAAGCATTTGCTTACAAGCACAAGCAATTGCTTACTGCTCGTAAGCAAATGCTTACCAAACAAGCAATTGCTTAAAACCGTATGCATAAAACGAACCTTTTACTTGTCTTGATAAGCAATTGCTTGCGTTTTTTCAAGCACATCCAGACCAGCTTGAGCTCTTGCTTACTCAGGGCTTTCGCGTTTAAGGATCAATTTTTCGTACCGTTTTACGATGATTTCAAGCTCCATATTCCAGAGGTTATGTTGTGATCAAATTCCTGTTATTGTAGACTTTTTACGGCAATTTTTTTCCATCGATCTGCACAGAAACCCCCCTGATGCTCCGCGCTGTTTCCCCCCTATTTGCGTAATAAAAAATACTGCTGCCAGGTCGGGCACGAAGCGTTGTTGTCCTGCAGTGCGATGTTCGCACAACCGTAACGATCCTTTGTCCAACACGTAAGCAATTGCTTGGCAGTGCAAGCAAAAGGTTTGAGCACAAGCAAAGGCTTGTGCATACAAATTTAAGCAATTGCTTGAACTTGATCTTTTGCTTGACAAGCTCTTGCTTGTGCTTAAAGCATTTGCTTATAAGCAATTGCTTGTTTTTATGCATACGGCCCAATGTTACTAAGTCCCTTTAAGCTCAGGCTTACATCGTATAACTTAAACCCCCTTCTCACGGTAAACATGTTAATGGCTTATGACTTATACCCCTCCCATGCTTTTGGCGTTTGGCATTAAGGGGGGTTACATGTACATGTAGGTGATGTGTGTACGTGTATGTACGCAGAGATTCTTAAGCTACGGCTTTTAAACATCTTGAACTTAAACCCCCATCTCACGGTAAACAAGTTAATGTCTTATAAACTTAATACCCCTTCCACGCTTTTGGCGCTAAGGGGGTTAGGTGAAGCATGACGACGACTCGATCGTCCGTCCCCCTGGCATTCTCGCTTCATTTGTGCATTTCCTCGGGCGGTTCATCTCTCTCGTCAAACCAACACACGGTGCTTCACGAAAGAGAGAGGAGACGCTTTCATCGCCACGGCCACTCCCAAACGCCGTCGTCCCGCGAGGAGGATCACTTGACACATATCGACATGGCCGTGTCATCCTCCGACTTCCACCTGCCTAAGACGGCTTTCAAGCGAATTCATCACGCCGGGGAAGTAGGGTAAAAAATACAATTTCGTTTTCAGGGAGGGGGGGGGGGGGGGTACTTTCCAGCAAATTCATCATGCCAAGAAAAATGGGGTAAAAAAATGCAGTTTCATTTTCTGAGTTTGCTTGCCAGCCTTACCTTACCTGCATCTACCGGAATTCCAAAATCTGTGTTGCATTGAACCCGACATGTAAGCAGGGCTTGACACCAGCACTTGCGCGATCGCCCAGGGCAAGTAACAATTTGATGTTGGGCAAGTCAATTAGAAAATGGTCCTAAATTGTTTGGTTGCCCATTTGGTTGCCCCATCGGGCAACTGACATTTCTGTTCCACTACATTTCATAACATGTCAATCTTATCTGGAAAAAATAGGCAGTCAAGGTAATTTTCTGTTTGGGCTTGAAGTAAGTTTGAATATTTATGATTTTACTTTGCCAAATGGGCCAGTAGAGAACAAATTAGTGCGGAGGCTTGATGCATGGGAAATTATTAGGGTTCTCCTGTGCTGTAATTTTCGTGTTCTCAGTTTTAGAATTATAAATACTAAAGTTTTTTTGTTTTTTTTAGGGGGGGGAGGGGGTTCCAATTACCCTGATCCCCCAAATATTTTGTTCTTGACCCCAGAAGGCTTTCCATCCAATTCATCAAGATGAGAACTCAAAGCCTAGTTTCAAGAGTTTCTGGAATCAATCCAAATGAAGCAACCCAGATATGCATGTGATGGTCTCAACAATTTGAATAAATTATTGCCTGAAAGCAGAGCACATCCAAAACATGTCCTATATTGTCCACATATAAATGACTCAAATGGAGTACTTAACCCACCTCTAGATGTATTTTATTTAGCTATTTGTTTGTTTGTTTTCGCTTCAATACTGGGTGCATGAAGGCCTTCAAACCTTAGTTGTTCTGCCTTAGAGCGATTCATTACACATACAAAACATGCATCACATCTCAAAAGCAAATTATCCCACTTTGCATAAAAACAACTTTCACATACGTAAAGAAGCACTTAACCCATCTCGGTCGTTTTGTTTTCCTTTTGTCTGGACATAAGATGTGAGACAATAGGTTCAAAAGCTCAGTTATTTTGCCTTAAAGCCATTTGTTACATTTATACATGTGTAATACATTACACAAAGACAGTGACCTCCAGACCACCTAACATCTATTAAACATTTGCTTTTCTATCAACAATTGAATATATGAATGCTGAACGATTTGACTATTCTGAATTGATAAGAAAAATCAGTGTCTTGGGCCTTTCACCAAATTTATTTATATATCTAATTTTGTAATTAAAAGTAAATCAAACATTTTCACATACATGTAGATTTACAAAGAAAGGACATGTGAGGGAAGATTGGAAAAGGAGAACTTGACGCTTTTCTGTAGCACCTGCCAGCTTGCCCAGGGCAAGTTTGAATTTATGTAGGGCAAGTAAAATTTCATACATTATCATGTTTGGTTGTCCGATTGGGAAACCAATATTTCCACACACATTTTCAAGAGCAGAATGTAATTTCTTATGTGAAAATTTCATTTGCAAGTTAGCTGGCAAGTAAATTTTCTGTTTGGGCAAGTAAAATTGTAATATTTATGATTCTACTTGCCTGAACAGGCTAGGAGAGAAAAGCGCT
Source organism: Echinarachnius parma (assembly GCA_037951105.1). Lineage (NCBI taxonomy): Eukaryota > Metazoa > Echinodermata > Echinoidea > Clypeasteroida > Echinarachniidae > Echinarachnius > Echinarachnius parma. Next base: position 51,317 of record JBAMJV010004788.1, on the reverse strand, counting down.
AGTGTAGAGGCCTGACATATGCCCAGCAATAAAGAGGAAAGGAGGTGGGGGAGGGGTGGCGAGTATTTATAGCCCGGTCACATATCAACGGATTGCGCAAACGGATGTCAAACGGAGAGCTAAATTTTCCATCCGTTCTATACGTTTCTTGTCCGGTGATGTACGTTGTTCTATGTTTTGTACATGAAGCAATGGAGACGAATTTCATCACCGGATAATTTAATTTCGCAAATTGTCTATTCGTTGGGCATTCGTTTCCGATATCCGTTGATATCTGACCGGGCCATTATGGACACTGCAGTAGACTTTAGTTTACTCATGAAGAAAATGTGTAGTATTTGTCTTCTAAATAGTCCATGTATTTGCCCCAACCACAAAAAAAAAACACAAAAGGGGGTAGGTTTCAAGAGCCTTTAATATATGGCATCTCATTGTGTCTATTGGCAATATAAGTGGCTTTGAGGCCGGGACAAAGGACGCTGCCCAATAATCTGCCTTTTGAAAGGTTGTTGAGTGGAAACTGCAAACCACAAAGATTCAAAGCCCCAACTACAAATATTCTAATCCCCCTCAAACAAGAGGAAGACACTTGAATGATCCATTCTGGACTGGAGCTTTTCATTTGATGGTATTTTACACGATGTCTTGTTTACAATCCAAGACCTGGAAAATCATCCAAAAAGGAAAGATTAACAGAGTTTAAAGGAAGGAAGGTCAATTTTGAATACTTTACTCGCAAATGCAACCCCACTACAGTTTATTAATTAGGGTTAGAGAAGGTATGCTCACAATTGTTGTGAGCCACAAGATTCAAAGCCCTGACTACAAAATATTCTAATCCCCCTCAAACAAGGGGAAGACACTTGATCCATTCTGGACTGGAGCTTTTCATTTGAAGGTATTTTACATGATGTCTTGTTTACCTGCTTTGAAGACTTGGAAAAATGCTCAAAAAGGGAATTATATGAGTTGAAACTAGGGTGTGAAGGAAAGAAGGTCAATTTTGTACTTCACTTGCACTTCACATTTTTAATTTGTATATAATAGTGCACCACCATTACAGTAAGTTTTATATTCAAACCCAAAGAACAAAGCTTGCCTTTTGATTTCAAGTGTCAGAGGATTAATCATGAACATATTTGAATACCATAATCATATTGTCTTCACAAGATTTAGATTAATTACAGAATTTGAAAGTTTTCTTTAAAACAAACATACGTGTATCACTGTAAATATAAAACATGATCAATGGACCAAGCTTTTACTCAACAGAAAACATAATACAGAAACTTCTAATGAATACAGAATAGCCTGTTTACTGTATGTTTTTTAATACATGGGACCATGATAAGGGGAGGGAATGTACGATACAAATGTTTCATAAGAAAGGTTTGATATCATACTGATTTTGTAAGACCCTTTGTGTTCCAAATTCACCTTGTATAAATCTTAATTTCAAACAGCATGTAGGGATTAAGGAACATGGGTAAGGTTATGCTGATTATTGAAGTTTCAAGTTTTTCTTTCTTGTGAAAGAAAAACTTGCCACAATGTACCACAATGTTTTCTATTTCACATTCCTGATCTAAAGCTCCAATGCAAAGCCGCTTATTTAGTAGAAACCCATTTCCTTGGATTTAGAATTTTATGTTGTGCTTATTTTTGCTGGAGGGGTAATTGTGAGTAAAAAGGAGTATTAATGCCCAGGTATTAAGTGGGACTAAGTAGGCATGAAACTCGATATTCTTAGCCTAAATTATGTTGTGAAAATATATTGTTTTCGCATTTTGAATGTTCACTCTATTCCCAACTTAATTCATTCAAGGAAAATGCAATATTTCGCAAAACTATCAGGTTTCCATTTGACCTTGAATACAATGTGATAAAAAACATCATGTCTAGCCTAGGTATAAAGAGGTCCTAAGTAGACATGAAACGTCTTATACCTGGATGGGATACAAATATTTGGGGGTATCTTACATTTGAAAGTTCACTACACTCCCCTATACTAATTTAATTCATTTGTCAAAATGTCAATATCTCACCAAATATTAAGCCTCTATACATTTCAACTTGACCATGAAAACAACATAATTTTGAACATAAAATGCCTCATTATGCAGTCTAGCCAATACCCTTTCTCTTTAAAAGGGGGTTGAAAAATAACCACAATGTTTTCATCATCACATTCCTAATCTAAAGCTCCCATGGACATGTGGATGCAAAGCCGCTTATTTTGTAGAAATCCACTACCTTTTCATTTACATTATAGGTAGCCCATACCATCACTTGAGGGTTAATTGGGAGTATCGGGCTATTAATGTTCCGGTATTAAGAGGTAAGTAGGCATGAAACTCTATATCATTTTCTTGGAATGATGTGCCCCATGGGAGGTGATTAAAAAAAAGAAGAAAAAAGAGTATAATCCCTAATCTTCAAGCCACATGGGTTTAATCTTACGGGAATAAAAGAAGGTATTAAATATGGAAATTGCTAACCTCTCAAATCTTTAAAGGGATCTAGTAACTTTGTTGACATACATGTGCAGAAAGTTATGAATGGTTAATACAATGTATATTATTGTTATCTAATAAGTCCACTGGGTGTTGTGTGAAAATTTCAAGTTGAATGGACGTTGTATGGCCGAGTAATGAGCAAAAATGCAAAGTGATGTTCACTAACTCATTGAACAGACTTTGCACATGGTTTTTGACGATCCAGTGGATAATTTAACATCTGAACACTTCAATCGTAAATATCTTTTTAACGAAAGGGAAATTTGAAAAAACGAAACCTGTCCCATGATTGTATTGCTAATACGAATACAACAAGGTATGAGGGAACCGCTATAATTCCAATTTTATTTTGAGGATTTGGACAATGTTACTAAGTCCCTTTAATTGTATGCATTATGGAAAGAAGTGGAACATGAGGCATGTTTCTGAACAATAAACATGGAAGAAGAAATTCAAAATACACCAGTGTTATTTTAAAGTTATATTCCATATAATTTCACTAAGAAAATGGAACTAAATTATGAAATATGCATGCACATTTCAAATAAAAGAAATGAGCAATGTAGCTTTGCAAGGAAACTAAACATTACACCTCTGGATTGTCAGACCATGCAAAACCATCAAGCACAGTTGCTAATTACACCGTGTTCGATATAATTTTAAAATACATTTTGGGGTTGGGTACTAATAACAAAACAATATTGAATTACTCTCATTACATTATTTATTTATTCATTTCTACGGTTGCATGCACAATTTGCTTGGTTTGCACTGTGCAAACAACAAACATACATGTATTTTTTTAGAGTAATTACATGTACTCCATGTGTAATTATATGACAATTGAATCAGAGCCCAACCTCGATACATGTACAAACAACGGAATACAAACCAGGGACCATGTTTAAACCTAAATGATGACATAAATGGTACCCTGGGGTACCAAACGAATATCCGCCATTTTGTTTAATTATTTATTTATTTTTTAGGGCTGTACCAGGGTATAGCGTGCATAGAATCGCGCGCTGCACTGCATACACAACGCAATACGGTTGTGCTTTGAGTGGACACAAGATGGCGCTACACAACGCGGTACCCCGGGGTACAACGGTACCCCGGGGTACCGCGTGTGTCATCAAATAACCATATTGGGAAAATATCTTCTTTTATTCCTGAAAATGTGGAAGACACACCATAACTCATCTTCAAATGTGAAGTTGGCAATAAAAAGATGCCTAGAAACTGACTAATGCATTTCAGCAATCAGATGTTTGAAATCATTACGAAAATGATATTCAGCAAGGATTTACGGAAAGGTGTAACTGGGGGAATTAAACCCGGCTTTTGGAACTCAAGGGTGTCTTTTTTTCTTAGAATAGAAGGGCTTAAAATGAACGCTTTTGAATCATCAGCATTTTACTTCATTACATCGATCTTTCCAAGGTGTTCAAATGGTGGTTCAATAGACTGGAAAGCCACATACCGTATTTGTCGGTGTATTAACCGCACCTTTTTCTCCAAAAAAAAGCTCCAAAATGGGGGGAGCGGTCAATACACGGAGATAGGAAAATTGTACACGCAAATTGCCTAGCCAGCGCCGGGCCTTAATTACGATGCGGTTAATACACGGAGATAAGATTCACAAGTGACCAAAGTCCACCTCAGCAAGGCATTCATACTCATACGATGCACGGAAAATACAAGCATATTCCCCCCAAAACAAGTCATGCAGTGTCTTTTGTTTCTCTTTTACCTCTTCCTAAATATTGCTCGTTGTTGCTGCGAAAGCGGCTTGGAAGATTCACGATCTTAGTACGAATCCTAACATGCACCCGCGCGACTGGCCGAGCAGCTAGCTCAGGCGGGAATTCTCTTTCCCGACGCGATCGACCCCAAGCCGCCGCCCGGCACCGCGCCGGTGCGCGCTGGCGGTGTGCATGCTAGCGCTGCGGGTAGCACAGGCGCGCCCTCGTTCAGGTGAAAGGCCACGCCGCTGAATGCACACACGTGTGCGATTTCCGCATGTGCTAAATAAGAAATTGGTACGTTGTACACTGTAGCACTCGATATGTCATCAAAATTATGCTAAACTATTGAGTGCTAATACTCAAATAATAATCCACCCTTCAAAACATGTGAGCTGACATGACAACATCGTGATCGTATATATCAGTACAATGCACTCGCAAGTAACGATCGTAATTTCTTATCCCCTGAAACAGTTTTCAAGAGTAGATTCAACATAATTTGAACTAGAAAGAAGGAATAACATTAAGGTACAGTTTTTTTTAAATCTCCATTCTGATTGTTTTATTGGTGAAATCTTTGTTTTGTTGTCTAACGTTTTATGTAGTCCCATGTGTAGTGATCCGTGTGGCAAATTCAACAGAAGTTATAGATTCTTCTGCTGTGAAGAAGGCCTGATAATTTTCTTTATTTACTTCGGAGGCTTCAGTAAATAAAACAAAATTCATAGGCAAAACTTCTCTGATAGATAAGCTATTTTTGGTACCTTTCCTAAGAAAATGCTGACCATCTAAAGACTAAAAATCAAGAATTATACTATCAAATTTTTTTTTTTTTTCATGGAAAAATGGCCAAAGTTGGGGGTGCGGTTAATACATCGGAGCGGGTAATACACCGACAAATACGGTAATACCCCCTCGCATGGTACTCGCATGGTCATGAATGCATCTAGATAAGTACAGACCGGATGGCCTCTTTTATTTCTTGGGACAAATAGGATTAAAATTGACTGGAAATAGCTTTTTATAGAATCAAGTCTTTTCTGCTCAATTGTCTGTTCCTTATTAATGTTTTGTCTGTAAAGAGAGAAAGGAAATGTTTAGAAACATTTCACTTGACAGACGAAACATTTGTAACGAACACAGTATTATCAAACACTGGGCATGGCTTTAACACAAGCATTATGCTTAAATATTAGGCATATATCCAGCTGTAAATGAGCATTTGCACTAACAAAACTATTCCAATGGTAAATGCATGCTACCAAAGGTTTGCAATGATTTAATGACAGATCAATGACCTTATATATGGCTTGAAACAGGAAGTATTTAAACTGACCAGTACGGCAGTAGTGCATGGTCGCTTTCTACAATCAACCTACATGTACTCAGGTGTGATGTCTAAACAAATTTATTCAACTTTACCCATTTTATACGGGGACCCGATGGGTCCTGTATTGAAACTATGAGAATTGCACAATCTAGCAGGGAACAGGTTAACCCATTGCCTACTGGAAACCTGGTGAGTCCTGTATTATCTCTATGGGAATTGCACAATCTAGCGGGGAAGAAGTTAACAGAAAAAAAAACACCTAACTGTAAATGTAGTCTGTACAGACAGAACTATCATAATTAAATATATTCAAGGGTAATCTCCCTCGAAAGGGTACACCATGCATATTACAAAGGTTACTTGGAATTAAATGTATTAGTTCCCCCTTAGAGGCAACTTACTGTAAGTTTACGGCTTAGCGGGTAAGAGGATTTAACGGAGCTAAGCCGCTTGGGCAAACGAGACCAACCCACTGGCACACACTCTGGTAATCTTCTCACCAAATGGTCATTTTTTTTTTTTGGGGGGGGGGGGGGGGGGCAGAACACTCATTTATTTTTTCAGACACCAATTACAAGGGTATTTTCTGTACAGTATATGTACCAAGTCTTGACACTCACACTGGCCCACTGGCCCGGGGCCGGGCCAGTTTAATTGCACTTTGGGACAGCAAATATTTACAAAAGTCATATTTTGGTGGCCCAATCGGGCAAGCAGATTTTTAACCCGACATTGACAAAATGAGAAAAATCTTGTTTTCTTCCAAGTTATGCTTCATCTATAATCACAGTTTGGATTAGGGAGAGTGACCAATGTTTTGAATAGTATAAAAGTTTACCCATGAAATACAACAAATTTTGGGCCAGTAAATATTTCTTTAGGGCCACCAGAAATGGGAAATAAATCATGTCACTGGCCCGACCAGGCCACCAACAAAAAAAGGTGAGTGTGGAGCCCTGTATACAAGTGTGTAAACACCCGAACATATGTACAAGAGTATTAATAATCCCCTCACCGATTGTGGTATCATGGATGGGCGGAATTAACCTCGTTTCTTTTTTTATCTTCATCATCTTCTTCTTTTTGAGGGGCAGATACCAAATTATGGTTAGGGGGGCTAGACTACATACATGGATAATCATACATCCTAGTGGCAAATACCATTTACTAATCCCCTAACCAAATTGTCATTTCTTTGACAAAATCAACCACACTGCTACTGATGTGCAGTAAAGCCTAAAGGATTTGTATTTATTGCCCTGACCTGCAAACACAGTTATAATCCCCCCAAAAAAATAGTAAACGCAGGCCCAGATTATAACAGATCTGATAATGTAGAGGGTCGGTGATATTATAAGGAAACTTGTAGGTCTGGAGTATTACAGATGTGTATTAGCGAAATTCCCTGTCCCCCAAGGTCACATTTCTACCAGTTAGACTTGGGCATTGTTTTAACAAGATCATACCTCATACATCATATTGCATACAAATCTAGGAATTAAAATTTTGTCTACTTTGTGAAAACAGTCAATCATAAATCAAATCAAAGTGACTTACCCTTGGATCGGGTCCTGCAAGAAAATAAAGAAAAGAAAAAGAACAACAATTAATTCACATGCTGCACATTTTTGATAAATACAATGTAATAATATGTAAATGTTCCATTTCCGAATGAAAACGATGAGTACTTTATCATTTGCATCAAAAATTGTAAAGATGTATAGACGACTAGCGTGAAGACATTGGCAATCTAATTCATGCTCGTATAAATAATTCCCCTTCAAGTGCTTACATACTTCTGAAATTTGATAAAAGCCCTATTTTCTTTGATCATTTTCATTTTAACAAATATTTAGGTAGAATCATGCAAATATAAGTAAGCCTGGGTCGGAACGGACGGAATACCGGAATCCGTCCGGTGTGTGCGTGTTCCGGTTTTGTTTTCTCCATTCCGGTATTCCGATGAAAATCGCGGAAAACCTCTTTTTCCTCAAAAATTCATATTTTGTAGTAGAAAACTATTAGAAGAAAACAAATGACAAAAAAGTACAAGAAAGACGATGTCGAATGCAACTTACAACGACAAGAAATCCGCTGCGTTTATTATGACAGCCGATCTAGCGCGCGGTGCGGCGAGTAAATACGGCATACGATCGACGTAGTATACTAGCTACCCCAGCGCGCCCCGGCCCCGCAGCTAGCTGCTATCAGTCAGAGCTGCGCCGTACCATGTCACCCGTACGTGTATCATGCATACTACACAGTCATGTACGTAATACTGCACATGAATTAAACGATTCTCAAACGTTGACATCCAGTCCGCCCTCTATCGGTACTAAACTAATGCTCCAACACAGCCCGCCATATCACTCGTATACTTTGCGTGCAGGTTATGGGTCTCATTTCTTACGCGAGATATCCATCCGCCGGGAATTGGGGAATTCCCCAATTCCCGGCGGATGGATATCTCGCGTAAGAAAAAAGACCCGATAAGCTGCACGCAAAGTATACAAGTGAAGTGTTAGTGTTGACTTATTCGTGTCGTTGTATGTACAAGCTTCAGATATAGTATACACATGCAGGTTCGAGCGAGTTAGAAAATGTTCGAGATATAATCAGCGCATTTTTTGTTGTTGCTGTTTTTGCAGGTAATTGTTCTCGTATAAGTAAAATACGATCTTAATCGTAATAATCTTACATTTTCGTTCCTTTTCGGCACTTTTTAAGAGTGCAACTTGAAAAATGCAAGGTCAAGGCAGTTGAGTTGGCCTGTCTCGCAGCGCGGGGCCTGCCTGCGCTGCTGAAGCTATGGCAGACCTTCTAGTGCGTGTTCGTTCCGTATCATTCATTGGCAGGTTTTTTTTTTATCGGAATACCGGATTCCGACCGGCACAACACCGGCGGATTCCGGAACAAAAAAATTCCGACATGACTCAGGCTTAAATATAAGTATTGTTGATATTTCCACAGTATTCATACTACATGTTTTTTGGTGGGGGGTTCAGTTTTGGTTTACAGGGCATGTGTAAAACTTGAAAAAGCACACAATTTTAAATACAAAATCAACTTTGCTTGATTAAAAATCGGTTTAGAAAAAGCTGGAATCCTTTTAAAAAAGCTCTACTGAAATGGTCCTGCAACTCAAGATATCAAGAAATGAAAGATGGAGCAGGGCTGGAGCAGGGACGTACCTTTATCTTCCTTGCCCGCCGATAGAGGGGGGCCTCCCATCCCCATGGCTGTGGACAGCTGCAGGAGCCCAGACGGCATACCTGGAGGCAGGCCCTCGGGTCTGGGTAGACCGGCCGGGTGGGGTGGCATCGGTACAGGGGGTGCGTGTGCGTGGGGGAGGGGGTGCTGCATCGCTTGACCCTGTGAAAGATGACAGTCAAAATACGTTAGACATATTTCTACTACTTTGATGATGATGATGACGATGATGATGACAATAATAATGACTTTAAAAACACAAGCATGATTCACAGAATTATAAATTTACAACATAAAATAATTCAACATGTACAATATGTCAATTATTTAAAACATATACAGGGAAACTAACCAGTTAATATTTTGAAAAGAGCTGAACAAAAAAGTTTCGCGGGGATCCCAGAGAAACTCTAATTTCTTTGCTTTTTTTCATTCATACAAGATACAATATCTACAGTAATTATCTAAATATCAAAACAATTTAGCTTTCCTAGTAAATGCATTTAATGTAAAGTCACTAAGCAGATGAAAATTATGTAGCAAATTATAAAGGAACTAATGATTTTAAAAAGGAATATGCATGTATAAAAAAAAAATTAAAGATATTCGTGTACAAACAGAAAAAGATCTATAGAAACATTAATTGTGCACTTACTGAAAAATGTGGAAAGGCCGATTGCTGCTGTTGGTATCGTAAGGGAAAGAAAAAGAAAGATGGAAAACAAATGTTATATATAAATGTGATCGGCATGCATTGCTAAATATGAGAAATTGCACAAATGTTGTGATTGGCGTGTACTCACATTACAATTGCACTTGAATAGTGGTGTTGTGTTTTTTTCTCAAACCTTGCAACTAAAATCTATTTCAATGTCATATCAAGCTAATGTGATATGTAAATGTATTGCTGCACTACATGCATCTTTTGGGGGGGCCATGTACAAATGTACGTGACTGTACTTACTGAAAAATGTGCAAAGGCTGATTGCTGCTGTTCGTATCGTAAGATAAGAAGAAAAGAGTTTGGAAACAAACATTATACAAAAAATGTGATTTAAATTCACATGAATATTGATTTTAAAGTCTTTTTTGCAAACCTAAGAATTTATTTTATCAATGTCAGATTAACCAGATATACAGTATTGCATTAAATACTAAATAAACATCAACTTCTGGGATAGATCTTCAATGTACGTACACAGTACATGTACTTATAGATGGGGGGCACATACCCACAGGCCCCCCCCCCCCCCACCCCCATCCCCTCCCAATATAACACCATTGGTAATATGTACACATGTACACACATGTAGGAGACTAGAAGCAAATTTGTTTCTTTTCATCTTCCCTGAAAACTGTATAATTTATTTAATTACTTGCCAAGTGCATGTCACAAATTATTTAGGCTCATATCCTTCTATCTAGGCAATTAGAGACGGACCATTAACATGTGTGCCAATTCAACAAACCACATTTCATGTTAATTTAATTTATATTCAGAGTCAATATAGCAATGTGTACAGTATGAACATCATGAGATTCTATTGCAGGGCTTGAAGTTATCACTGGCCCGCTAGCCCAGGGCCACTACAAATTAGCTTTGGGCCACCATGTTACTTGCTCAAATGGGCAACCATTTATAACACACTTTTTAAAATTGTGTTTCCTTGTTTGGGGCCACTAGAAATTGAGAACAAATTTTGATTCACCTGCCCGACTGGGAAAATTAATTTGTAGTGCGTCTATAAACATACAATACAGATCTTACATGTACACGTATAGACACACTTTGATATCATAATGAAATGTAATAGGTGTGCAAGTGATTAATTTGCCTGAAAATTTTACACTACAGCTATATTGACATAAAATGCAATGTGAGCATATTGACACAAGTGCTCGAGTGACTGCATAATACCAAAGGACAAATATGTAACTTTTTAATTTCATTTTTCGATCTCTCTCACACGAACACACAGAAATATGACAAGGTCTGCTGTGTACAGTGTACACTGATAAATATATCCTGCAATTGCCTTATTGTTTACATTACATTCTGCTGTTTAAACATCTTGTGAATGATATACCATCTGTTTATCGGAACATCCATTTATAATGTACATGCGAGAGGAAGAGTCCCCGGGGTGTTGTTTTATTCACATACTACTTACTCCCAACCATGTGACCGCAAAATGTTCGCGCAAAATAATGCATTATGTATTCAGAAACCCTACAATCCTGTGTGCGATGCGGGTAGCGGCACCATCGTCGAGTAAGTAACCAAGCCAATGTTTATCGCTCACTCCAATTCATCCATCCAACAGCGGTTTACTTTATTTTTTTCTTGCTCGATTCGCTTGATCAATGGGACGGGGAGAGAGAAAGACGAGGGGGAGGGGGAAAAACACACTGCTTGTAGTATATATATAGTGTGCATGCGTGCAATAGAGCTTCACCCCTCGCTATTGTGCTGCTAATTTGCATAGATCTCCAGACCGAAGGAGTTGAAAATTAATCTACACGCCATTTGTTCACGGTGGTGCGGTGCTCGGTGGGTCGGAAACCGGCGTGTATAATGGCCGTTTCTGCATGGCCGCCCGCCTCCACAGCACTAATGGGATGAGATTATGACAATGAGGCATGGGGCATGGGCACTGTTTCTTGCGGTGAAGCCCATGCAACCGTGGCGCGGCTACGCTACGCAACGCAACGCAGCTATGCAGTACGGGCAGACACCCACACGGACGCTGTGTGTGTGTGTGTGTGTGTGTTGCAGCTCCACTGGTGCACGGCAAACGACAACAACCCCCTCCGGGGGAAAAAAAAGGACTAAAAATCAAAACCCCAAAACGACTGACGGCAACGCCTGATCGTGCAGCATGCTCGCTAGGCTTTGTGTACACTGCGTTAACCGCAATCGCAGCGGTGACTGGCACCCCGACCGCACTGGCTATTCATATTATCATGCATTCACACGCAATCCCCCTTTTTATAAATGCATCCATCATGGTCTAAATTGCATCCCGACGACGCAACCTCCTTCTTATCGCTATGCATCCGTCCGCTCTTTGGTCGGGGTCTTAATTGCGCCACCATGCAATCATCTTTAATACGAGGGCTGCTTATGCAAGCGATACTACCCCAATTAATTCAAATTGCTTTCAAAGACTTAGTGCATGTAATCAGAGTACCATAGTGATTATACATGTACAATGAATTATAGCAAAATGATACTTGACAATTACATGTGCCATCTCAATTTAGATTTTTTTTTCTTCCCAATTATAATTAATGTACTTATCTGCACTACATACTATAATGACACCCTTTGAAATGATGAATTATTGAAATCTACAGACATTTTAGAATCATAATTCTGCGTCACTGGCAAATGAGTTACATGTACATGTACAGTATGTACAAAGCTTGAAATTAATTGTGTGGAAAACTTATAAATGCAGAATTTCATACATTTCTTTCTCATACTCTCCAAGATTTTTTGAGTGCTTTCTCTCTCGGGTAGAAAAATACATAATAAAGGCTCAGGGTGATTTGGCCCCTAAATCCTAAAAAAAATCCCTTTAAATCACCATCTAGTTCATGCAATACACAATTCAGTGCTATTGCAGGCAAACTTCAAAAGTATATGTACAGTGTATAGTCCCTCAAAAATAAAATATTAATATTTCCCCTGCAGGCCAGCACTCTCCCTCCCAAGAGTGACTCGGGGGCCAACAGCCCGCAAAATCCATCCATGATTAATGATAACAATGTGGCCAATTGCTGGGCGAATAGCGCCTAGCACACCGGACACAAAAGATGATTGTCATATGGCCAATCGCTATATATTCTACAGAAAGTGTAACGCCGGATTTGTACATAAAATGAGCAGTGCTCAGCGGTTAATGGCAGCAGTCACAATTTTCCCTCTATTTCAGCCGCATGTGAGGTGAGGAGAGGAGAGGGGCATACAAGTCGAGCTATACCAGAGACTGAAAGAGGATACACGTGCGTAGGAAACTATATAGCTGATTGCTCTATAGATACTGAGATTGCCAAATAATAATGCAGACAACAAAATGTAAAAAGCAGACTTTATAGTATTTAGTGGTGGTCTGGAGCAAGCAAGCGGCGCTAGGCGAAATATCTTGCGCCTCAAATCAATGGGCACATGTGCGCGACAGAAAGCGCAGAAGCTGACTCAATAGGCACATGTTCAATGTGCACGCAATGCGTATGAAACGGCCTACGGCTCAGCAGCACGCGTGACCCACCGCACATGCGCTATTCTTCTAGGGTTACTTACTGCTTGGAATCTTCTACATTTTGTAGCTTTGAATATATTTTGGCTGGAGTTGGCTTGGTCACAAACGTGTAATATGATAAACAGGGACATAATGTATTTCCTTGTGGGTATATATTATGTTTTAATGTATCAAATATTAGACCGAATGAAATCCTTCTTATGCTGGACTACGTATTTCCGCGCTATTGATATTGTTGCCATAGCGAACATTTATAGACAGTTTCGGTCGAATTGTGCACAGTGTGATGCGCATCCAACATCAACAGGCCAGGGTAGGAAACATACGGGGGCTGAGGGCGACTTTGCCCCCTAATTTTCAAAATAGCCCCCTGAAATCAGTAGGTAGCCCCTAAAATTAACATCTAGATAGGGTATTATGTGAAATATCATTTGATATCCTTCAGATTGAAAAAGTAGCCCCCTAAAATAAAAAATTATTTCTTTCCTAGCAACAGGCAGAGAGCGATTTAGCCGGAGCTAAAAATGAACTCATGCATATCAATCATATAGGAGCCCCCCAATAATTTTGTATCATAAGAGATCAATTCAAAAGAAATTTTACAGTGCTATTTTTGTGCCATCAAGCTCGAAATGCAGCCTCCCAAAACACATTTAATTTGTTTTTCCTAGCATCATCGGATTGTACAAATAAATAAAGTGTACAAGATGTGCGCATTACATGAGCACTCCCAGCGTTCCGACTCCCCCGCATTATTGCAGAATCTATCATCTTGGTAGGGTATACACTATAGGGGCAGCGATACTCGTCAGGGAAAGAAATGCTGAGCACTAAACACTAAAAAGGAGAGGCAGAGAGGCCAGAAGCCGGGAGAAAGACAGATTTCAATCCATCTAAATAGCGACATCTGCTTTCATTACAAGCATGCTCCGCGAGTCCGCAGCAGGTTCGGTTTGCAATGCAGATCGGTCACAGTCGTGGCGCTCGACAGCCGCTGAATTATTAACTGGCTGACCTAGAATCCACTCAAGGGTACCCCTTCACATGTATGTATTTAATCTGTCAGAGTCAGAAGGTCGTTCAAATATATGTATCTAGTGCTATCTGCTTCACTCAAGCGGACTCTTCATTTTGTTAGTTAGAAGGGAGCTAAAGTAAGTAGTATATAGTGCTACTCAGTGCTAATCAGTTAAGAGTCAGAAGGGCACTAATGTAAGTATAGTGCTTTCTGCTTCACTCAAGTGGACCCTTAATTTTTAACCTGTAAGAGTTAGAAGGGCACTAATGTAAGTACATGTACAGTGCTACCCATCATAATTTATATGTTAGAGTTGGGAGGTTGCAGATGTAAGTATGGTACTAACTGCTTTACTTAGCAGACCCTATACTTAAAGTCTGTCAGAGTCAGAAGGGCTTTAAAGTTAGTGCAGAGCTAACTGCTTCACTCAAGCAGTCCCTTCATAATCTCTCAGAGTCAGAAGGATGTATGCTTCCTAAATTATACAGACAATATAAGACTTAATCTATTCAAGTTGGTTAGATTTTGGTATGTTCAATCAAATTCATTCTCCATACATGTAGACACCAGCCCAGACTATTTGAGACAATTTTTTTTTTGCTCAGCATTCATTAATTTAATTACACTAATCAACTTAAACCCAGTATTCGCTTGCTCTTCTCATTTCATCTATATCAGAAAGGGGTTAAAACTCCCACAATCACAATGGGGGGGGGGGGGGGGGGGGCATATCCTATTATTTATTAATGCAATAATAACTTAATGGCCTATTTGATTATAGGTCTACAGATTCAATGTAATGTACATGTATGTGACCTTGTTTGGTGCTAATGGCTTTCTGGCTCCCATGTAGACAATGTAATGGGAAAGCCACTCGGTGGGTGGATATGATAGCTTTCTCAGTGGGAAATCAACTATTTAAATGATGAATTTAACTTTCCGAGACTCGTTTAAAATATATCACTTCAGGGAGGGGGGATATTAATAGTTCATCTGCGATTTTCTTTCAAGTGTTGAAAGGGCCAGCATGTGAAAATCGCTTGCAATATATATTTTCATAGTTCTAAGTAACCGATGCCTTGAAACTGTAGGGCTTTCCACACGTTATATCTATTAGCCCCATTTTGAGAACCACACTCAAATAAATGGGGTTTTTTTTATCATGGAACGAATCAAGTTTTGTTTTGAGGCACAACTGTACACTTTGTGATGAACTAGATATTGATTGCCTTGATTGCAAAAGGAAATCAATTAATCTCTCGGGTATCTCCGCACGGCAATTAAAGAAAATGCCAATAACACGAATCGGTCAGGCGCAAAAAGGATATAATGGGTATTAATTTTTAATGATGGCGTTATTTCACACACAAACTTTCTTGCACAGCATATTACAGAGTCCTGTTTATAGGCTCGACACTCGCAGTGGCCCGCTGGCCCATCCATGGCCAGTAAAATTGCACTTTGGGCCAGCAAAGATGTAAAAAGTCATATTTTGGTGGCCCGATCGGGCAAGCAGATTGTAAGCCCGACATTGACAAAATTTGAAAATCTTATTTTCTTCCATGTCATGCTTCAGTTATAATCACTGGTTTGATCAGGTAAGAGTGATATTTTGAATAGTAGCTAACCCTAGTAAAAAGGTTATTCATGAAATTAAATTTTTGGGCCAGCAAATGTTTCTTTCGGGCCACCAGAAAAGGGGAAGAAATCATTTTCCTGGCCTGACAGGGCCACTGATAACAAATGTAAGTGTGGAGCCCTGCTTAAATTATTGTCTGATGAAATTGCTTGCACTGCATATCACACATTTATTTTACTTCATGTAAGAAGGTTGTCAGAGATTTGCGATCATTGAAATCGTCTCAAATTTTCCAGGGTAGACAGATTAGTGTAGATAATTCAGATCAAAAGGATTAAAATTACCAACATCAAATAGTACTGCAACTATGGCAAATATGAGTGTGCATAGTTCTACATTACATCTCGAACATAACTTTTTAACCCATTTAGAACTGGCCCTGAAAATTCTTGGTATAGGCCACTGTAGTCTATGGAGAACATTGTTTTTAAATGGGTGTTTTCTACCTTTTCAATTTTAAAATCGCTACTACTTTTAATAGAGACATACTTTAGCTTTACGTCTTGTACTTATCAGCGTACAGCGCAAGAACGAGCAGAAAGCCAGAAAGGTACAAATTATAAAGGGGCAAGGCAAAGCACTTGTTTTTAATCAGATCAAATCCGTATTAAATGACGAGTTAAGTAAACTATGACATCGAATATATAGAACCACTCACCCCGATAATCGCATTCAATTCTGTCATGGTGACTTGCTTTGCTCGCTCTACGGCAGCTGCTACTTGTTGCTGGTGCTAGAAAAATGAAAAGAAAGAAGTTAGAAAAGTATTAACATTAATATACCGGGTCAGCAACATTTTAAAATAATGATAATAATAATAATAACAACATATTTCATTTAAACAACGCTTATTGCAAGGTTTCAAATTGCTGCATTTTATCTTTATTATATTATACATTCATTGAAATACAATAATTGAATATGGTCACAAATGTTTGGACTAACAGTTCTGTTGTATTGTTTATTTTTAAGGTAAAGCAAACTGACCAGAAAGAAATGAAGTGAACAAAGAAAATATAACGTACAAATTGAGAGAACACTTGCTCTTATCTACGACTATTAAAATTGCATTGAATATTGACAAAATTTGAAATGCATGACCTAATGTACCATTAAAATAAGCTTAAAAAACAACTCTAAAAATACTGATGAAATGTACATGTATGTATACAAAAAACTTGCTTACATGTACAATAAATGTTAGTGCAAACAATTGTTTTATATGAATGCATGTTTTGTGATGTAGGAGGCATTTGGCTTTATAGATTACACAATGTACATGTATGTAGTATCGATTATCAAAAGAAAAAAATTGGAACAAAAATTTAACGTGCGTGTATAAATGACAAGCATGACCAGTTTCAATAAAAAAAAAAGAGTAATATTCTACAAAGTAAACTCCTGCTTGGATGAATGCATACAACGTCAACAAATTAGTTTTTCCATGACCTGTTTTCAAGGATGCATTACACTTCGATTAACATCGCCTTTTGACATTTACCCAAACAACTACTTCCAATATTTGCTGTTCCACTCTAACAGTTCACTGAATTAAAATTCCAGACAATTTTCCACCTAAGGTTTGCGCAACTGTGTTTGAATAAACAGTTGTGGGAAAATAATTTTTTGAACAAAAAAAATAATAATCCTTGTAAAAAAGCTTGATTTAAATATTTTCATTTTCATCAAGGATATTATTTTGAAAATCATATTTTAATCTATAACATTTTACTAATAGAACACTTTTAATTCTAGAACGGTGACCTTTCCTTTCACATAATGCTCTACTAATCAATTATTTAATGCAGCGAAATCTAATGACCTTTTTGACTACAAATCAATTGATTAGCATCTCGATAAGTATCTAATAACACTTAATAACACAATATATTGACTTCGCATCCACCATCCGCGACAAAAGATAATGGCTGTAATAATTCAAATTATACATAATTACTTAATTAACGTTTTTTTTTTTAAAGCACAATGCATTTAATTGCAGATGTCATTTTGCATTTGAGAAAGACTATGGCTTCAAGGGCAAACAAATTACATTTATTTTTCAGGGGCTGTTTTTCAAGCTCGTCTGAATGAAAATAGGTCATGAAAATTAATTTTGTACTTTATTATAAAAGATGCAAAATTCAAAGCAGCTCTTTGCCGCTGTGTTGGGGCTAAATTGGCCTAGAATCCTAGATGTATTTGGGTTTTTTTTTTCACTGTATGGCTTGTACATTGCGGCACAAATACATCTTTGACTGCACAATTTCCTAGCCAATCACATTCACATGACTGAGATGTTGCCATGGTAATCATAGCTCTAAGCTATTTGCCCAAGGTTATTCCCTCTTGAAAGCAGGCTTTTTGAAATACAAAATATGTCATCTGAGCACAATAATTGCACTAAATATATATTTTTAAAATGTACTTGCCCCGAATGGACAAATGCTTGTAAAAAAAAGGTATAACATAGAAAAATAGCACCCTGTTTCTAGTAATAAAATCTGAATTGAAGAATAAAAACACAGGATCTCGGGACGATTTAGCCCCCAAATATGAATAAAGTTCAATGCAGAACAAATTTCTATTGTATTATTGTCTAATTATTGTAACTCCTATGACAAAAGCTATAATGCTCCATGTTGATTGGCCATCGAAGTTACAATAATCTTGACATTTACAACAACTGGAAATATGTTTTATGAAACATGGCCCAGATACTTTTCTAACCCAGACTCGAGTGATTTAAATGTAGTGCAGTTGACATGAATTCATGATTAATGGGGAGTTACAAAAGATTTTACTAAAAAGGTGTAGCTATTTTTAATTTGCAAGGTCTACTCATCTCTCATAACAAGGGGGAAAAACCCAGAAAAAACAGGATCATCTGAGATTTTATCTGCAGGCGCACTTTTACTAGGCAACACTGGAGTGTTTATTAAAAGCCGTTGCCATGGTGATTTTATAGTTAATTGCAAGATTTATGGAAAGAGATTTTGTTTGCCTTTTACTTTTAGCCACGGTACTTACATCTTGTGATAGAAATGGGATGATTTGAGCACAGATGGCATTAAGTCGTTTGGCAATTTCCGTCTGTGGAGATAAAATGAAAAAAGAGGAAAACATGAGACAGAAATATAAATGACGTACTGTTTACATAAATATGGAAGTTATGGTTACACCAACAAGGTGTCTTTTTTAATACCTCGGTCAATCAAACCAACACATTTTACAAAGTGCATACACCTTCAGTTCTCATACTATACATGTAGCATTCAAATTGACCTGTCAAGGATACATAGGGGGACAATAGTTTGGAGTTTATTTAATCATAAGTGCTATACATGTACATTTAAGTGCATCTATCCAAGATCTACATGTGATCCAATAACAGATTTTATATTTTTAATTGTTAACACCTTTTTTTAAATACTGAACCAATGGAAATTTGTAAATAATACTCCGCCCCAAAAACGATAATATGATAATGCTAACAAAGTTCTGTCAATCCAGAATGTCCCAAACACTTCATTGTCAATGAGGTTTTAAATGTGGTACATGTATTCTTTCACAATAAACCAATGTTTATCCACTAAATCATCATCGCGCCACAGTTTGCCATTTGTCAATTGAATCCACTGTTTACTCTGAAAATTTAAGAGGGTGTATCACACATTTCATTACCACCGCCCGCTGCAGAATTGAAAAGACAAATATTATAATACGCATGGGAAGACAAATATTATAACACGCACAGGAAATTGAAAGCTGAATGAATGCGTTATTTCCTATTATTTTCTATGTGGCTTGGCTTTTTTTTCTTCTCTAACAGCCCTCAAGGTTTCTATCTAGCAACGTCGTCGCCCGCCCGGTATTTGAGTTGGCTCTAAAAACACACATTTCTCTCAAGTGTCGAGGCTTGTTGTGAGAAGGCTTTGTTCGGCGGCTGAGTGCGGATGCCTTTCCAACCCTGACCGGTCCAAACCCCCGATACCCCACCCCCCCCCCCCCCCCTCATCCCATGTTGACTCAGTCGACTCGCTCCACCGCTCAACTCCGTGGACGTGAAGTAACGTGAGGCAACGCTGGCTGGCTGCCCGGCCGCCCCGCTCATCAAACACAATTTGCTTGTTCAAATATCACTCGTCATGCTACGCCAATTTACAATGCACAAGTCAACACACATGCTCATGTACAATGTACTTTAGTACTGTAGACCGTGTATTATTTAGGCTCTGTAATATTTTTTCTCCCTGTCCCTGGTCTGTATGCACTGCGTTCGAAGGCAAACACACAAATGGGCAATTCAAACTGCTTTGAAATCATCACAAACTTAACGACCGTTTTATAATTTAGCACAGTCAGACAATTACATGAACAACGACTGAACTGTTCTGGACTGTATGTAAATGGTACATGAACATTATTTGCAATTATTTATTCTGTAAAATCCCAATTAACGAGGTAATTTGGTACCTAAAATTTAAAAAGATAAATTCTGGGAACAGGGAAGCTCAAGCCTCTAATGATTTTCTGCAAACCCTTTCCAAATATTAAACCAAATTCTAGAATTTATGCAATTAGCAAGTTGGTATAGCACGACTACACTAGCACTTGCCCTATGCTGAGCAAGTCAAATGTCATAATTTGTCTAAGTTTTGTTGCCCGAACGGGCAATTAACATTTCTGCTCAACTATGAGCGAAAAATTTAATTCCTTGTGTGTAAATCTCATTTAGAAACAAAGGAGAGATTTGCCAAGTAGATTGAACTACATGTACATGTACATGTACCTAGCCTGATCAGTTGTCTTTTGTTGAAATCACATTGTTTTGAGGGGCAAGTAGATTTTCTGTTCAGGCATGATTTTTCTTGCCCAAACGGCAAGTAGGAACAAAAGTTAGTGTGGAGGCTTGGGATAATACAATGGACAAATCAGAAGGTGATAACCATGACCTAATTCAAATTTGATTAAATATAAATGTGGATTCAGAATAAAACAGTAAATTAAAAGAAAACAGAAGATTATACAAAAATAACTCCTGTACTTTGATTGCTATTTCAAACTTAAACGTCCCCATGTATGTGAATGCAAAGACTAGCACAGACAGCACAATGAGAAATGGGAGCTCATATTTACAAAACAAACAATCATGAATTTTTACAGGCTACGCTGCAGGGCTTCGGCAGAGCTGATGAGGGAAATCAACCATTCTATTCGCAAACAGAACGGTCCACTCCATTCATGAGTGAATGAATTCATCATGTGGGAAAAACAGTGTCTCGATGAGTGATGAGTTGAAGTTGTAAAGAAGAAGAACAAAAAGTCACAGATCTGGATCTATGATATCTCTCAATTGTTTTTTTTTTTTAATGATGCCATTAATATGCAATTTGAAATACCACACAGACGTTTTCTGCAAGTTGTTGTGTCATAATTGAATGAATGAAATAGAACCAACCAAGTTTACAAAAGTTACACGGATATTGTTATTGTTAGGAAATGTAGAAAGACAGAGCAATATATTACTCAAAGTTGAGCAATATATATCTCAAAGTTGAGCAATATATTACTCAAAGTTGAGAAATTTTGATTTCATTGAAATCTAAAATTGTGTTATTGTGAAATTATAAACTTAATAATGCATCATTCACATGAATTTAAGATAATAATGTACATTTGTGAATAACCTACGCATTTTATCAATGTATGCCACATGTTTACAAGTCATTAACTTGTTACGAGACAAAGAGTCTACATGATAAGTATTTCAATAAATCTCTTGCAATTCTCACAAAGGAAACAATCATAATATCAGCAAGAATCTTCAGGATTGAAGGAGGCAGATTAATCAGCGGAAGAAGTAAACTAATAGAAACAAGTTATTTTAGAAGGGAAAAAAATTCAAGGAAGTTGCAAGAGTCAAACTCAAGTACACTGTGTATTTTGATGACTCATTTGTGATTCCTTGGTCTTGAAGGATTTGCAATCAATTGAATCAAGTTTGGGCTTGCACTGTATGCTGTCACTCAATGACAATAATACATGGGGAACTCAGGGAGCCCCCCGCCCCCCCCCCCCCCTCTCCTCTCCCAATAACCTAAAAGAGCTCTAGAAAAAAAAGACTAAAAGAGCCCCCATACATTTTCATCTAGACAGGGGTCAAACTTAGCACTTGTCTGCTGGTTCTGGGGCAATAATGATTAGCTTTGGAACTTCAACAGTCCAACAAACGGGCAAACGTATAAAAACAGACTTTGTCTATTGGTCACTAAAGTTTGAGAAATCTTGAATTTACTTGCCTTTCTACCATTGTTATAGTTCATGAGAAACAACTTTTAGAGTGCTAAATGCAGAAAAACACTATAAAAAAAAGTGACAAAACTGACTGATTGAGGCGATTATATGTAGTAGCGCCCCCCCCCCCCCCCCCCCCATTTCATGGGTTCATAGATTTCTTGGAATTCAAAAGAGTTCACTTTGATCAGTTTGATGACAAACAAATTCCAGAGTTCCATTTTAAAATCTATTTTTCCCCTGTCAAGTTGTACTGTGGTTAGAAAATGCACACTTGTTTGGGCATGTTGCCAAGGACTAACACCACCCCCCCCCCCCCCCCACCCTTCTGCCCCCTCCCTCTCCCCCTTTCAAGCCACAGGTAATCTACAGGTCACGATCTTTGCTTGCCAGGGTGCCTTCAGCTCAGATTAGTGCAAGGATCCAGGATAAAAGTGAAAATTTCAAAATTCAAGTGAAAGTTTCGAAACTTTCATTTTTTTCATCTTAGTAAAATTTGTTAACAGGATATGAATGTGTTTGTAAATGTCTACAGGTTGGCTAAATTAAAGAGTCTAACAGTCACTGCAACATAGAAATATAGAGTGTTTGTCAGACTACAAGGGGCTCTTTTGGGGGCATTTGGGGGGATAGTCAGCACCCCCCCCCCCCCCCCTCTCCCCCATGAATGTTTTACCCTGGTAGCAATACAGTATGTAAACGTAACTTGTGTCAATTAAATATAATCGGGCTGACTTTGGATAGTGGGATGGCTCCTACAAGTTTGTTTTGATGTCACCTTTGAATTGTAACCGGTTACTCCGTTTTGATGTACAAATTTCACCCTAGATAAACATATTGAATATCAATAGAAAGCTAAACAAATTGAACAGAACAAATATGAAACAAGATATTGTCAATTGAAGTCACTCCAGTTTAGTTTTCACAGATTGTTAGCCATTGCCAATGAAAACAAAAACATCACACATCCATGGAAAGGGAAATTATCTTTGACCCGAGATTCCTGCATCAGAGATCTTCACAAGGAAATGGTGGATTTGATTTGATTCATTCGTCCACAAATGGCTTCCTGCTAGATAAATTGAGGACCTTCCCATTCTGAGTTCACAACTTAGTGGTTCACAAAGGCTAATTTGCCGCTTGGTCTAGACCTATCTTGTCTACTCCTGTTTTGAGGTTTGGGTCTACTAGTAAAATCAGAATTCAGAGGCTTAGGATTGTGGATGAGGATTAGGGTTGGGATTATGATTAGGTTTAGGGTTGGTTACATGTACAAGTTATAAACGTTATGGACGTTTCAGGCATCAAATGAAAGACCAAAATAGTTTGCACCAAATGGGTGTACATGTATCTACCAAGTTACCAAAAAGGGGTCAATGTTAGAATTTAAAATTATCTTTTTTCCTTGTATCCAAACCCGGCAAGTAAAATCACACATTTCCCACATTTTAGTGACCAAGAATTTTGTAAATGGGTACTTGCTAAAACAGCTTTTGTTTGATATGTATTTATCTTGATTATTGAATTTTAATTGCAGTGCATGTAGAATTGCATTGATTCTTTGATATAACTCTGAGGCAAATTAATAGTCCCAATTAATCATTCTGGACTGAATCTTGTATTTCATCACTTGTGCACGCTTTTTTTTATGAGAAAATAAAATTACCCACAAAAAATTCCTTGGTAAATCTGTTTGTCAAAGGAAAAGTCCCTAACTGCATACTATCTTGCACAAAAAAAAAATTCCCACAAAAATTCTTTGGTAAATCTGTTTGTCCAAGAAAAAATCCCCAACCGTATACTACTACTACTAACTTGCACAATTTTTAAAAAAGAAGGGGGGAAATAAGACTATTTTTGAGCAAATCTGTGTGAAATCACTCAGTGCTATTTGCGAGCAAGCAAAGTTAAAAGGATGTGATGATAAAAACCACACAAGTATCCCCTGACTGGCTTGCGGTGGGCTTACTGAGACATCAACAAATCGCTGAGGGATAGCATTGAAGCCAAAGAGAGATGGGGGGGGGGGGGGGGTTGGTTGGCAAGGGGAAGGAATTCGCCAACCAATCTCTGCTATCTGAACGGGCACCGAAAAACCACAAAAGCTTTCCCCCTCATAATCACCAGATATCGCCGCTCGGTACTGAGTCAGCAACCTTCAAACCGCACAACGGTGACTACACAACACTACACTACACGCACAGCGTTACTATACTATGTACAGTACGAGTGCGCATTGCAATCATCACTAGGCTTTGTAGAGTTTAGCTTTTAGCTCCTCCCACACTCTCCTTTTCCCTCGTTCATTTCACTTGGCCCATTCAATTCACTTTCGCTTTCTCTCCACTCCCACCTTTGCCCAAATTCTGTGTCTCTTTTCAATGAAGCTAGTACATGTACATGAACATACATGTACCAGAGAGGAGTCCTTCCCACCTCTCTGCATGTACGTTATATGTTCAACATCTACAATATTATTATACTTTCACCTTTTCTCTTCCCCCAGCCCTTTTGTTTTCTCCAATCAATCTACCTAGCCTCTCTCTTCCAATATTAATTTGTTTTTTTCTCAATCCCTACTTCTTAATTTCAAAGCTAAAAATATTCCCTCCCCCTCTTGTTGTTTGATAAACAGTATACTATATCCATATATGCCTCTGTCTGTCTCTAGATATCTGTCTACATTATGTTGATCTCTCAAATGCATCTTTTCAACTGCCCTACATACATTGTAGTTTGCACAAACATTGCACTGTACATGTGTAAACCAGTGCTCAAAATTAAAAGTGCTTGTTTTTCCTGCTACTGGTAGCCCTGCTGGGCAAATCAAAACGAGACCTTTCTCATTTTGGCGGCCCCAAAATCAATAACACTTGTACATTGACATTAACTTATTTTCCTGGTAGCAATATACAGGGGCTGAGGGCGATTTTGCCCCCTAATTTTCAAAATAGCCCCCTAAAATCTGTAGGTATAGCCCCTAAAATTATCACAGGATATTATGTGAAATATTCTGTGATATCCATCAGATTGAAAAAGTAGCCCCCTAAAATTAAAAATTATTCCTGCATTGCCTGGCGCGGCAAATTAAATCAAGACCTTTTGCATTCTGGTAGCCCCAAATCAGAATCAGGTGGTCCCTATGTACCAGAGAAAACGTAAATGTCTGAGATTTGGTTGCCCATTTGGCCAAGTAAAAATTTGACATTAAAAGTGAAATTTTGGTGGCCCGAAGCTAATTTTTAAGAGCCACCACTTATCAGGGATGTTATTAAAATATTGTATCTCTATAGAATTGATAGACCCCCAGCCCCAAGTATTTTGGGACCCAGTTCTGACTGGGTCAATTGTTTTACACAATGAGTATTTTAACAACAATTTATGAAAATGTAAAAGGAGTTAACGTTTCTCTTCAAAATACATAGTTCTAGCAAGGGGGTTTAATGTACTTACACAAGAAATTTATGTTTTGAAGGGCAAACTATTATATTATGTTATCGTTGACAGTAAATGATTGCAAAAATAAAAATATCTGAAATATGGAAATGTTCACTCCAAACTAAGCTCCAAACAGGTTTAGTTTCACCAACTTGTTTAAAGAATGGGGATGGACATAAAGAAATCTGTTAATTCTTTCAAAATGTTATATTTTAAAAGACATCCAACTTTGTTCAAATGTCTTTTTATTGTTGTTTTGATATTTTCCTGCAAAACAGGATAAAAAGTGCTTAGTATATCTCGCACATTAATGACTTATAATCAATGAAAATGAAAACCAAACACAATCTGCAAACAACAGAAAAAGACTTTAATCGTTTATGAATTTCTCTGAAAACCAAAATATCCCTCAAAAACAACAGGAACACTGTGTAATCCTACTCTTCAGGAATTCTACTTGCAAGAAAAACATGCCTGGGGGAATAAAAATGGTTGTTCCCTTTCGGATGACTTCACACATTGTATTATCCGGTTACAATGGCATTATTAGTCCATACAGTGCATGGATAAAAGGGGATATATGCTTCACTTATTACTTGTAAGACAAGATACTTTGAAACAAAAACTCCCTTTTTTCTTTTTTTTTTGCAAACAGGTTGTTTGACTTGTTCATGATTGAATGAATTAAAACAAATTGCACCTTTACCAGGTAAGTTAGGAAAAAGACACATACTTTTGGGGGATAAATTAAGCTACCTCCCTTTTCATTATATTTTCATTGCAAAAGTTTGGTTCCCTCTAAACTTCTAAACATAGTTGTTTTAACAATCAGCACTTGAATGTTTACATTTGTTGAATAATCTAGTAATCTATAATCAACTGTACAAGGGTTAGTTACATGTACTTAGTTCATAAAAACAAACCTAATAATATCGTCTTTTGTGTATTTTGTCTATTCTAATTATCTTAGCTTTATGTGACTAGGGCCCCGTTGCAGAAAGAGATACAATCGATTGTAAGTTGCAACTGATTGTAAGTCAGAAACTTTGCATGCTTCAACCAATCAGATTTGGTCATTTAGAACACATGATCTGACTTACAATTAATTGTATCTCTTTCTGCAACGGTTGCTGACGTGTTAAATTGTAAAAGTCAATTTCTGCAATTTTAACAGGAGCACATCAATATAGGTATTTTGCTCGGGGGGGGGGGGGGGGGGGTGATCTTTCCATTCAGCACCCCTGAATAAAAGAACTTTCTGCATATCTATATCAGTGACTGAATGCTTGAAATGAAATCTTACCTGTTTGTGCATCTCCACATTTAAACCATATGACATCTCATAGTACTGCAAAACAAGAAACAAGAAACAAGGAGGACATTAATTATATTGATCATGTAGAATGTCAGCTAATTAATTATGCTTGAAGTATCAACTATCAATTGTTGATGTTAGTGACATTTGAGTGGCGTAAATCTGCTGTACGTACATGTATGTACATGTAGAAGTATTTTTTAGTGGCCCTGCGCCTGCAGGCCAACATTGCTTATTCTGAGCCCTGTCAACAGTGAAAATGTTACAAATTAATATTGATTAATAAACTATCCAGGCTCACTGAGAAACCCCATTTTCTTTGCTCATTTTTCAGTTTATATTCTGAATGAGCAGTAGATCTACTAGAGGATAGATCAATCATCTTTTTTTTTCTAGGAAATTTAGCAAATAAAAATAGTCTAGTGGCATTCCACATTTCCACAATGGGTCACTGGACTCGCAAATATGCAACAAAGACCTTCAATTGACCATGGAAGTTACTATGAATGGACAATTAGACCAGACCTGGGCTGAATGAACAATTAGAATCGGGCTAGCCCAGACCCCTTGTCCAGAGTCCAGACTCTTGAAAAATAACCCACAAACAAGTGCTCAGCTTAATAAATAAGGTCATGATATCAATGATTACAATTGATAAGAGCCCTTGTAAAACTTCAAACAATCTTACTCATTGTGAATTTATTATAAAACAAGTTTCTGTAAACAGTGGGCCCTGGTAATGGTATAAATAGGACTGGAATATTTGAAATATTTTGAATTAACAATGGAACCAATTTGTGGTTATTGTTTTGTCTGGCCGTGGTATTTTGGGAAGAATAAAAAGTCATTGGTATTTATTGAAAAATAACAATCTTTGCTATGTACAAGCTTGCATTGGCAAGCCTCCACACTAACATTTTTCCCGAGTGGCCCTTTTGGGCAAGTAAAATCATAACTTTTCTAATTGTACTTGCTCCAACAGAAAGTTTACTTGCCCACTTACTTCTAGATGAGATTTACATGAATGAAATTACAAATGTTCTCTCATAATTGAACAAGTATTTACTTCTTGCCTGATCGGGCAAGCAAACTAGACAATTCATGACATTTTACTTGCCCTACATCAATTTTTACTTGCCCCGGGCAAGCAGGCAAGTACTAATGTTGAGCCCTGAGTTACGTACATAACATGTCGAATGTACAGAATGTAATAGTAATTATGCAGGTTTTGTGACTTGTAGTTGCACATGACACATTGCGATTTATGTAAAATTTGGTGTAAAAGCCTTGAATTGGAGTAAAAGGCTTCAATTAGAGTCCGATTGTGATTGGTTCTGTGTCTCCTAAATGGCAGCAAAACTGATTCGTTGGTATACTGTACAGTATGAATTTGGTGGGGTGTTAACTCTGGTAGCAAGTAGCAACACTGTGATTGGTTAGCACATGCCTCTGATAGGCTATGCCCTAAGGTAGCAACACTGTGATTGGCTGGAATGTGACCTGGAAGTGACCCCAGGAGGCTAGGCCAACCAACTACTGTTTATTGACACAGGGATCAGAGGTCACCTCAGCTCACTGCACTAAGATGGGTCTCATTCCAT
This sequence comes from Echinarachnius parma, assembly GCA_037951105.1. Classification (NCBI taxonomy): domain Eukaryota; kingdom Metazoa; phylum Echinodermata; class Echinoidea; order Clypeasteroida; family Echinarachniidae; genus Echinarachnius; species Echinarachnius parma. Next base: position 22,940 of record JBAMJV010004788.1, on the reverse strand, counting down.
TGCCATTCAAACAGAAAATAGCCAGCTTATACTTTGGGAAAGTCTACAGTACAGCACTGTTTACGGGTTATCTGGGTTGTCATGAAGCACAAACACAAAAATAGTTTAATTTAATACAAGCGGAACATTATGGATGGTATGAAATGGGGGATACTACTGAATTTGCAAGGGTATGAAACCATTATTATTTTGTTACTATGAGTATGATGTTAAAACTGCATTGGTCAGATGTATCGCATTGACCTGTGCAAAAGGACAGGGGCCCCGAGGGGGGGGGGGGGGGGGGGGGGGGGGCGAGGTGATGCCCGAGTCTCTTTTGTCTTAGTTATAATGATGATCATGGGGATAGTTATGTTTTAAAGAATTTTTAGAGGTTGTTGTATCGCTGAAATCATGATCTTCTTTCACCTTGTAACAATAACCAGCGGATTTCCGCGGGTGCAGAGCTAGTGAATTTTTATTAGGGGAGCTCAAAACTAGTATTTTGAGTCGTTTGGGTTGATTAATATTGTTTTTGTATAGAGTTGCTGTAAACATGTTATTGACAATCAGAAAGATATTGTCCTGTAGATGTGAGGATTTATAAATAAATTCACTATATTACCTGTGTCTTTGATTAGTAAAATGAGTGAGCCATGACAAAATGAGAGTCAATTGGGGTCTAACTCCAAGCTATTGCTCCTACTCCTAGCAGAATTGTTGTCAGAGGCTAAAAAACATTAATACTTTTGTAACAAAGTACTGTAATTTTAGAGATGTTGTCCTACATGTAGTATTAAATTGTAGAGAGATATCGTCCTACCACTACCAGAGAGGTCCTCCGCCCACGTTTCTGGACCCACCGAGATGTGTTCACTCATTCATATTTATAGTATTTTTTGTTATAGAAAATATATGGTTGCTTAAAACCATATCCACAACTGTGGGAAAACAACTGTGTGAAACATCACTGTTGCAGAAATGTTGACTTTTCAGCACCTGAATGAACACAATTCATCTGAAAAGTGCAACAAAGTAACACCAACATTGTGCATGATATGTATTGATTCTAGGCAAGTGGCAAAGCTTTGTTTTATATTTCATATATTCCTTTGTAATGTTTTTAATGCCAAATTTACCAATAAATGTGAAATTCAATTCAATCCAATTCAAGCTCAATTTTCTTTCCTTATTTTCATTTATTCATTTTATTTCTGGTTCCCAATGTTTGGTACGTGTACGTCCCAATTATGACATTTTGTTTTTACATTTGGTTGTAATTGTATAATATATTTATCTTTCAATTTTATAAGTAAATGTAAACTGAAATTAGCTCAATATTCATTATGCTTACTATCAGTACATTGTAATACCATTACGCATTACATTTAATGTACTTGTTATTGTCCACAACTGAAAATGGCCTTACAAATTTGCTTCTTTGCTCATAATTGTTCAGTTTCTCCAGTATTTGAATGTATTGTTCATTATTGTTCACACCCCAAAAGAAAATAAGTTGGCCTCACAATACATGTAGTTTGATCTTTATTTTCTATTTTTCCACAATATAGACGTCAACAACATGTGAGTTGTGACCACAAAATATGATGCAAATCAAGCATATTGTGTGGGCGCATATCAAAACAAAATATTAATATGAGAAGGTCTGGAATGAGGTCAGTCAGAGGGCAATGCCACAGGGATTCCAGGCTATTCCATGTGGTTTACTTTGTGGCTATGTGGTATGATGTGGTCTGGCCATTGTTTGCATGCAGCCAGGGGCCAGGGTAGCCTTGATTTCAGGATTATTGATTCTCCAGCTAGGGGTCAGATTATCATTATCCTTGCTTTCAGACTTCTTAGTTCTTACCAATCTTACTATTCTTACTCTAAATATAGTAATCTGGGAATTATTTTTCATACATTGCAACATCTAAATACAGAAAGTTACAGGTATGGTAGAGGCATTTACATTGTATGTGGAACAATGTGGTCTGGGCATTTGTTTACATGCAGCCAGGGGCTGAGGTAGCCTTGATTTCAGGATTATTGATTCTGCAGCTAAATGTAGGGGTCAGAGGTTGCTTTCAGACCTACTGCAGGGCTCCACACTTACCTTTTCTGCCTGTGACCCGGTCGGTCGGGCCGGTATAATAATTTCTTTCCCTTTTCTGGTGGCCCAAAAGAAAAATTTACTGGTCCGAAAATGTTAATTCAATTTATGAGTAAACTTTTAATTTTAAAAATATCACTCTTTCCTGATCAAAACAGTGATAAATAGATGAAGAAAACAAGATTTTTCTAATTTTTTGTCAATGTCGGATTGAAAATCTGCTTGCCCGATCAGGCCACAAAAATATGACTTTTATACATTTTTGCTGGCCCGAAGTGCAATTTCACTGGCCCCGGGCCAGCGGGCCAGTGCAAGTACCGATTGATTTCAGACCGTCATGTACCTGGGTAAAAATGGTTATCTAGGAATCATTTTTCACACATTGCAACTTCTGATTTGAGCAAACCTAGCCATCAAACCAATCTACAGTATGAATGATTCTCAATGGTACTTGAGGGTATTGGACTGCCACTCGAGGCAATGTTGTACCAGGACCACATTTTGACTGGCCAATGCTTACAAATTATATTTCTCTCTTTTTTTCCCCCTCTTCAAACACTTAAGAAACAAGTTTGTAGTGTAGCTGCTCACTTTTGGGTGTTCAAATATTGTTCTTTGATTGACTTGTACTGAAAAAAAAAAATCAAAACAATTTTTAACAAGTAGTCCCAGATTTTATACACCTGATACCCAAAATTTTGCTTGAAAATAAGCAGTCCCGTGGCCACTAATAATTACCTTTGGGCCACTATACAGGGTGGCCCAGAAATAACGGAACAGGGCACTTCCCAAAATAAAGTAACAAAATGAACATGTCCATCGGATAGGGTGTCCTTTCCAATTAACGACGATACCAAGAAAAGTAATTTTGGACGTGTAGTTTTTGTTTTAGGGCGCTTTGAGTGAGACCATGTCAGGTTCCTATTTTTGTCAATTTTTACCAAGTCAGTGTCTGATAAATGAGACTTACTGCCCGTCATACTAGTGACCAATTAAGCCCATTCTCTCGGCACCGCTCGGCACTAAGGCTGTCGATTTCGGGTATATTTACTACCCGGGACTCGCGATAATTTTTCGGGCGAGTCCCGGGTACCCGAAATTTATAAATTTGTTGATTTCGCTATAGGCATGTCACGCCGCTGGGAAACATGTTCATTCAAGTGACAAAAATGCAGCGCATTTATGATAATAAATCATCTTATAAAATACAGCAAATTCGTAAATCAATTTTTTGCTTTTTTTCGGGATATCGAGTATCAATTTTTGCGCCCGGGACTCGACATTTTTCGGTGGGACCCGGGTACCCGGGACTCGTCAACAGCCTTACTCGGCACACAGCTGAATGCACACTAACAATGGCGCGCGGAATATACGCGTGTTCAATGGTATGTAGGGCAATAAGTCTCATTTATCAGGCACTGACTTGGTAAAAATTGACAAAAATAGGAACCCGACATGGTCTCACTCAAAGCGCCCTAAAACAAAAACTACACGTCCAAAATTATGTATCAAAATGGTATAGTTGTTCATTGGAAAGGACACCCTATACGATGGACATGTTCATTTTGTTACTTTACTTTGGGAAGTGCCCCGTTCCGTTATTTCTGGGCCACCCTGTATTACATATCAATGCTAACTTCCATTGGCCCGATAGGGCACCCACTTCATCTTTTTTTTTCTACTTTGGGGCCACCAAATTCAGGAACAACTCCCGGGCCCCATTGCAGAAAGAGAGATTGATTGTATGTTACAATTAGTTGTAAGTCAAGACGATTTGCGCGTTTCAACCAATCAGATTTGCATATTTAGAACACATGATCTGACTTACAATTAATTGTAACTTACAATCGATTGCATCTCTTTCTGCGACGGGGCCCTGGTGAGGATATTTTGACTACCAGCTACACGCTTCTTGTAGATCATTACTGTACTTCTTTATATGAATTCTCCCCTTCGTTCAATTTACAATGTACTTACCATTACATAATGCCTTTGCATTTCTGTTTTCTCCTGAGCTAACTTTTCGCAGTCCATCTTCAATCTGAACAAAGACAAAATGAAAGGAAACAAAATGTTAATGATTAAGAAGAAAACAAAAAAAAATCACTTTACATCGCAGGTTTAAAATGTCCAAAGAAATTCACAATGCTATTCATTGATAAAGAAAATTCAATCAATTGTCGAATTATCTGCAATATTATTCTAAAACTTTATAATCATTTTAAAGCTAGACTACATACATGTAGCCTGTATGTAGTCGGACTAGATCACTACAAGTAGATCATAGTTCAGTTCAGTTCAGATTTACCGACCGAGTTATGAAAAGAGTTTGTTTGGGGGATGTACAATACTACAATATAACCCTCTTCACAATGAGTTTTCAAGTCAAGTGTTACCCCAAACTCCTCTACAGGGGTCACCTGTCTACAGTGGCCATTTTTCTTGCTTCCCTTTGGTGGTCACCATACACAGGTTTGACTGTATGTGTACATAAAACTTGTACCCATGTCACATGTTAATAAAATATGAACACATGTCTACAGAAGTCACCTGTCTACAATGGTCACTTACTGAACTTTCCTTGTTTTTCCTTAGATGGTCACTATTCACAGGTTTGACTGTATACATGTATACAAAATGTACCAATGTGTACAGTACAGGTGTACATAAAATATGAACCCATAAAATGGTATCAAACCTGTCTACAGAGGCCACCTGTCTACAGTGGCCACTTTTCTTGTTTCCCTTGGATAGTCACTATACACAGGTTTGACTGTATTACATAAAATATGTACCCATGATGAACCCATACTGTAGACCTACAGTGTACAAGGAAATGATCCAATTGATGGTAAATGGGTATGGTATATCTCACTTCTCTACGAATTATCCGACAGATCCGTCTCGGCCCTTTTGAGGGTATCTAACAGGTCGGCAAGATGCACCTAATGGGAGTATCCTGCTTTAATTAGGCGTGGGGGGTGCTTAGCGTACAGTCGGTACTCTGTGGACTTGTAAACGGTCAGGGGGAGGTTAGATTCATGAATCTTCCCAATTTTGTTTTTGTACGTTTGTTTTTGAGCAAACAACAAACCAAAAACTTCCTCTTCCAATGGTTTAAACACCTGGGCCCGATTCTCGAAATTTCTTCACGACAAAACAGGGAGTGAAGATATATATTTTAATTTTTATAAGCAAAAAACATTCCACAGTTCCACAATTTAACTTTGAAAGTAAGAAAAGATGCAATTTTTATTTTTCATTGCAGCATGCAGGTGAAATTAAAAAGTCAGGAAGTACATTTACATGTAAGTACTTTTTATGTGTACATGTACATTACCACTTGAGATGTTACCCGGAGTAAAACTGTTTTCTTCGACTCTCTCAGTCACCCTTCATGTTTGATCAATTCCTTCGGCTAAATTAGCCACTAACAGACCGCCGCACCGCCTGCACATGACTAAAACTATCGCACAGGCTTCCTAAACCTTTCAGAAGGTCACATGATCTGCAATGTACGTATGTAAGGTTCCCCAGATAATTAATGTCAGTACTTAATGTAGGCTGTGATCTTAATTGGTTTACAGACTACTTATCACATCATAAAGGTGTTATTGATATAACTCCATTCATCTTAGTTCTCAGTACTAGTGCTCAGAGAAACGTATGTATCTGTTGGTGTTCTATGTACATCCACGGGCCAAAGTAAAAGAGGAATTCCTTTTTCGACAATACATTTCATATCAGTGAATGAAATCCCAATTACTTTTATTTTTTTACAATATATTATATAGCAATCGTTTCTGAACGGATTTTGATCCAACACACTTTGTTTTAAATACTTTTTAATATAGTGCTATTATCAGGGGGAAAAGTAAAATGTATGTTTGGGCTACAATTCCAGTTTGCTAGCATGAAAATAACACTCTAAAATTAGTGTTGCATTGAACACTAGATGTAAAATTATGGGGGCTCTTTTTATGATTTTCTAGGGCTCTTTTGGGCTTTTAGGGAGCGAATTCGCCCAGGCTAATACGTTCAATTCTTTCTCTATCTCTCGTAAGTTTTTTCAATAGCCCTTTTATACCAAAACTTAACTATCTCAAAATGATACCTCCAACGTAGGTACAATGTAGCAAAGAGGCAAAGATGATCCTGAAATGCTCATCATTCATCAACAAATATTACATTTTAATAATTGTCTTCCACGAACGGAAGTTTGCTAATTAGTCTACCAATCAGTCAATCACACAGCTTTACAGCCAGGAGGCAACAGGTTACATTATAGACTCATTAAAACATTTATCTACAATTATATTTTTGTACAAGCCTCATAAAGGCTGCAAGATCCTTTTTCTGAAAAGTCATGTTTCCAATTTTATCAAAACTTAATCAATTGATACAAACTTATCTATTTAAATTATCCCATTAAATTTGGTCAAATAAAAATCAAATTAAACAAATACAAATCAATCGATCAGGGTTTACAAAGTACAAACCCACTTGCGAGGGGCAAGTATAATTTGAAGTGCCTTGCATAAATTTGTCTTGAATATTCTTCAAATTTAACATGCCTTGCCTAATGTACCTAATTCGGGCAAGCTTCGTTTGATTTTAAGGCAACCTTCTTTCTATATTCTTGCCTGACTAGGCAAGTCTAAAAATAAATTCTTGTAGAGTCGTGAATCCTGATCAATGATGGCATTAGGAGGAAAAGAAGATGAGGGTAACTAAAGAGGATGAAAAATTTAAACAGACTATGACGATAATGATGGTGCGTAAGAAGCTGTAGAAGAATTATGATAATCAACATCATCATCCATGGCGATGCCAACATGACGATGGTGATGATGGATGATGTAGAATGAGAGCCCTGGGGAAAATTAAGAAAGTGAGAAGACAATGATGATGATGATGGTGGCAACAAATAATGAAGAGAAGCCTGAAGTAATATACGATAGTGATATGTGCACTGATAATGGTAATGGTGATGTGGATGGGGTGATGAGGTTGGAGGGGTTTGCAAATGAGGAAAGGGAGATTTGGAGATGGGAGATGATGATCATAATGATGAAGATGGATGTAGACAAAGAAGCTAAACATCATGACAATAAAGATGAAGAATATGAAAATAATGATGATGATGATGATGATGATGTAGAACATCGAAATGACGATGCTGATGAAGAATATGGAAATGATGATAATGATCAATGACGATTACGATTTACGATGACGATGATGGAAATTATGAAAACGGATAATGTTGAGGTAATGGAATGAGGAGAATAAGCATGAAAAGGATGAAGGGAGGTGGAGGGGAAAGGAAGGGAAATGAGGGGGACTCGGGGAGGAGTAGAGGAGGAGGAGGGGTAGGAGGAGGAGGAGGAGGAGGGTGAGGGTAAGGGGAGGGGCAGGACGAGGAATGAGCATGAAAATGATGAAGGGAGGTGGAGGGAAAATGAAGGGAAAGGAGGAAAAGGAGGAGGAGAAGGAGGGTGAGGGGAGAGGCAGGAGAGGAGGAGATGGATTAGAAAGAGGAGAAGGGCGGAGAATAGGAGAAAGATGAGGAGGAGGAGTTATTCTAATTGATGTCAATGCTCATGACAATGAGAATTGAGGATACGGAACAAGAATAAGTATGTTGGAGCAGAAGGCTGCACTTGAGGTAAGGATGAGAAAGGGTCAAACTCAAAGAGAGGATAGAAGAGAAACATGATCCTGAATATCTCTAGAAATAAAAAGATCTAGTTCTAATCAACACATCTTGAAGAGAATGGTATAAATAGTAGGGTGCAGATGCAAGGATGAGGGAAAGGAGAGCGCTTTGATGTTTTTGATAAAGACATTTTTACTAAGATGGAGTTGGAAAGAATCAGGTTCAATGGTGATGAAGAAGTTGATGAGGATGACAATGGATGAAGGTGGTGATGGTGATGATGATGATGATGATGATGATGATGATGATGATGATGATGATGATAATGATGATGATGATGATGATGATGATGATGATGATGATAATCTCATTGTTCTTGTTCAATTTATGTAGACAGTGTAAACTTGAAGATGAAGACCTCACACCAAATTGTGTTAGACCAATGGTTGGTGTCTGATAATCGTCTGCCAACACATGTATCCTGTGCTACAAGGAAAGTGTGAGTTTGGCTTGTAAATGGTCATACAACCTAGTTGACCAGTTTAAACATTGTAGATGTGCATGTGCCCAGTTTCTTACGTGTGGTACTGCGCCTGCAAGAAGCTGAACTCTTCCTTGATACGGTCACATGACTCCGGTATCGTGAATTTGAATGGCTGCCCAGGTTGATGGGGAGTCTGCAAAAGAGAATGACAGAGAATTTGTATCATTCATTATTCAATTTATTCATATCTTAAAATTGCTCACATCTAATTACTGACTTGAATCATCAACATGGTTTGCTCAAAAGCAGTTATCACAATTCACAACCAACAGAGTTAATACACATCCAATTAATTCTACACCTCTTAGTCAGAGTGTCAATTACATGTAAATATAACTATTACTATTGTTCAAGGAAATAAACTGTTAATTATTTTTAAATTGTTTTAATGTAAAACATATATATATATATAATGCCAAAAATACCAACTGAAAACACCATCTTTATTACAGTTATTTACACATTTACACAACAAACTAAAACAACATTGTAAGGTTTCGTGTAATTTACAAAATGGATCTAGATCAACATTATTTCAATTACAAATAATTAGGAGTTACTTTCAGTTCAATAACTATACTTCAATGATTGTCAAATATCAGTATAATGCCATCATGGAAATTTGGCATATTTGTAATCTTTGCATTGCTTTGACTAAAGTTAACCTTGGCCAATCACCCTTTTTACATTAAATTAAACAAATTAAATAAAGCAAAATAATGAAAGAGGGACACCTTGATCTGATAAGTGATATTGATAAACACAATAAATATGTTATACAGCTATAACATGCATCAATATTGTCTACCCTTTCTCTATATTGTAGTCACCCCATTGGCATTGCATTCATTGTTTCACTCTCACACTCATTCTCAGTCTCACTATCAATATCATTCCATTGTCGGCCCATTGTCTAAATAAAATTGCAGTCTTCAGATATTTATAACATAAAACAACAAAAATCGTTAAAAAATACGAAGAGCACATGCATAATAGTTAACCAATCAAAGAGTATACACATTTTTAAAAATGTTGGTATCATCTCACACCAAAATACGCCAACATTATCGCGTTGAAATAAACATATACCATCAAAACAACATAACACCGCAATGAATGCATGGGACCACGCCACTGCCATTGTGCATTGTTGACCGACTCGAAAGCCACACATGCAGCCATAAGCCATGGCGATATGGCCGACCATAGTCCCATAGCATACCATTGCGGTGTACCTTCTTCAATCTACAGTGTGGATTAGAATACACACGACACAAAGTATAAGGTTGAAGGTCACGAGTATGTTTTACTTACGGCATGTCTGCTTTGGGGATACATGGCGGCATCCAGTTATAATTTTCCAACAACGGCTCCGGAAAATGTAGAATAATTCCCGTATATTATAGGACGCTAAACGCGCCTGCGAACACTTGAAACGTAATCCGATGGCACAGTAATAGACTTCTTCATATGGGCGGAAGCAGAGCTGATAACACAAGTACAGTATTATAACACATGCACAATACACTCAAGTCATACTAACAGTAAACTGACCGCGTTCAGTTGAAATTGTGTGTGTGTATGTGTGCTTATGTTGTTATGCTTCGTATGTGTGTGTGTGTGTGTGTGTATGTATGTATAGTGAGTGTGTGTGCGCGCGTGTGTGTGTGTGTGTGTGTGGATATCCCAGTTCAATCCTTGAATCAACGCGAGTTTAAATACACCTGTAGTAATAGTTCAACGAGGGTGACCCAATCAGTCTGCGAATTAACACTGTACCAGACGACTCCAGTCCCGACGTAATAGCTATTTGTGTTCCAACTCAGCGAAAAAATTATACTGGATCCGAAATTACAATTTACTTTGAATATTCCACACGAAATATCTCCAAATCGGTGTAGAAGTTCGATAACATTCCGTGTATAAAGACTACACGAATATACCACACAATAAGTTGTTTTCCACGCGGGACGCGGCGACAAAGAAACAAGTGATATATTCCATAAAAGGAAAGTAATTGATTGGCTGTATTACCGACGGCGATTGAACGTGACCAGTAGGAACGGCGGGATTCACGTGCCGCTAATTTATGTCCGAGTGGGCGAGTGCGCTCAGCCAATCAGCGGGCGGAGAGGTGCTAAGCCCCGCCTTGTGGGTGACACCGCTATGTACGCCTGACAAGAGTTCAGTTGACAAATTGCTGAAAGCCTCACCTACCACTTATCTGCGGAATGCGGGCAGAGAAACCGATTGCATTTCACGCTGATACAGCCCTGGCAGCCCTGGCCCAGCCAGCCGCAGCGGACGCGCCTGCACGATATTCACCGGGGGATTAGAGTGCCAACAACAAAGCGCGGAATCTGATCGAGTTACCCTCGGGGTAGCCGCAACGGGGGTTCCGACGATAAGATTGCACTTACGTGAGCGAAAGAAAAAAAAAATCGCCCTTATTTATTAAAAATAAACACAGGCGATACAGTGTACATGTATCCGGCCGAAAAATGGTGTGTGTGTACCCACGAGGGTTCGTCGTGAAAACAAGTCAATCAAATATTAGTCGGGAGATGACACTGGGGTTGGCGAAAAAACCGCGCTCATGAACAATGCAGGGTGCAGTCTTTACACCTCTCAACATTATTTCTCCTTTGCTATAATGCTAGATTTGCTAGAAGTAGTAACTATCACGAATATGATTGATTCAAGCCCGATTCAAGTCTAAAGATTTTCTTGATTCCACCGCAGTGGTTTGTGTTAAGTCATGTTACGCCCATGCACGTCATACTTATTTTTCTCTCCTAGTTAGAATGATAATTACATGACTAGTAAGTGTTCTTCATTTTTTCCCCCCACACATGGCTTCACTAATTTTCCCAAACGTTAATTGATGTCTCGGCCTAGGATGTATTAGCCCCAGCATAATAATTGGCAGTCCGGCAGTCCGGAATCGATATTGGCTATATACACACGGTTAAAAGAAAGTGAGGATTATGTAGTCCTGCAACATCAGTCATCAATACTCACAATAGCGCGTACCCAGGGTCACTCCATACCCCCTCCCGGGGGCCCGGGGGAGGGGGCAGTCACTTCAGAGGGGGGGGGGGGGGGGTGGGGTGGGGGAAATGCGTGAGCTACATTTATAAACATGCAGGAATCAAGTTTGGAGCATTTATCGGAAGAATCCCACTAAAATGAGGACTGAATGGCATACATACAGTAACTCTCATTTCCCTTTCCCTGGTAATAGAGTACAGAAGCCATGATGTCATAAAAACACTTTTTTAGAATTTTCAAATTTGGACTTCATTTTCAGAAAGTGCATAACAAATAATGTCCAAAATACCGAAAATCAAAGGAATAGGTTACGTATTGGCTGAGATATGCCCATCCGAATGAATTTTACTTCAATGGGCAATCAGTGTTATAATGCACTGGTTCCTAAATTTAGGAACCAGTGCACTATAACACTGATTGCCCATTGACCAAAAAATCATTCGGATGGGCATATCTCGGCCAATACGTAACCTATTCCTTTGATTTTCAGTATTTGGACATTATTTGTTATGCTCTTTCTGAAAATGAAGCCCAAATTTGAAAATTCAAAAAAAAATGTTTATGACATAATTTATGACATCACACTTCACCACTCTATAGGAGCCGGAGGAGCTGACATGGTGCGTAGGGGGCGTGGCCAGGGGCCGTGGGCGGGGCCGTGGGCAGAGGGCGGGGCAAACAGCCCCGACTGAAGGAGGAGCTCACATAGTGCGTACACTCCATCGGAAGGCTCCGTAGGGGGCGTGGCCAGGGGCCGTGGGCAGAGGGCGGGGCAAACAGCCCCGACTGAAGGCGTCACCGTCACGTCAGCATGCCGAAAAGTTGGAAGACAAGCAGGTCCTAGCCTATAGGGAAGGCCTTGTGTTGGGGTACATGGGGACATGAATGCAGAATGGGGTGTCAACTACTGTAAGTATCATGACATAAGCAACAACAAAAATCATCAACGTCATAACTGTGATGCACCCCCATGCCATATTCCCTGCCATGGCGCCGCCACACTGACAATCGGTCTATAACACAGAGCTATAAGGGTATCATGTTTCACAGATTGAACCTCGAGGGGTTAATCATGCCCATGCATGAGCGAGCTAAAATAAGCATGGAATCATAATCCACCCAGAGGCAGAGCTAGCGGGTGGCAATCGAACGAGACAGTGGAGGGGGGGGGGGGGGGGGCAACGGGTGCACGGGGACAGGCGAGCCTACATGTGTATGCTGACCGACGTGCTATGGTAAAAGTAAAGTGATCACTGTAGCCAGGCTGAACTTTATGAACCAAACCTGGACAGTAACATTATAAACTAATAGTTTATAACTCCACCATGCTCGAAATGTATAGACAATTACAAACGACTAAGTAAAAAGCCCATTATCATTCAAAAAGAGCCATTAAAACACAAGAGGGCGCTCTCCGTAAAAAGGCATTTGTTTTAACCATTTTTCATACAAAATTATGTATGTGATGTTTTATTGAAATCATGATTAAATAGAGAGATCATCAACAACTATTTAAAAAACGCTTTTGAAAATTTTTGAAAAAGTGTATGCATTTTTTGTATTTTTTGAAAAATTCATCTTATTATTTGGGCCCCAAATAATTATAAGATCAGATATATTTATTGATATTTCCGCCGTTTCTGGACCGATTTTGACCAAATAAAGTTTATTCTGCCATTAAAATTGCATGTTCTCTCAGATTCGACATTCAGTTTTTCATTACCTCACAACAAAATTGTGATGTGCAGCGCCCTCTAGTACCAAAACTGAACTACCCCTTTAATATGTTGACACTGTAGATGGGTAGCGTAGCCGCTAAAGACAAGAACAGTTCTTTTGTACACATTTGTTTTCTTCTTACGGCGATTGATGAAATTGTAATTGAATTGACGGTATTTTTACTGTCGAAATGCATTATTTAGTAATATCACTGTACATGTAAAGATGGATGTAAGACAATTTCTTTTACAAATGTTTGCTTCCCTGCTGTTTCACTTGTAAGTGATCCATTTTCACAATTGGCGAAATGCATCATTACGATGGCAAGGTTAATGATGCCATATACAACTTACAATAATCATGACAAAAAGATCTATAAATAATGCTCCTAATGACAATTAAATGTGACGGCTTCCAACAAATTTAAAGGGATAGTTGAGTTCTGGTAGAGAGAGTACAGTTTTAGTCAAACTGAATTTTAGTAACCAAAACATGCACCATTACATTACAAACTAATAATTATAACTCCATCATGCTCAAAAGGAATACAACAATTACAAACGACTAAGTAAAAAGCCTGTCATCATTCAAAAAGAGCTGTTTAAACTAAAGAGGGCGCTTTCAAAAAATGCATTTGTTTAAACCATTTAAAATAACATGTTGTGCATGTGATGTTTTGTTTAAATAGTGATTAGATAGAGAGATGATCAACAACTATCTAAAAACATCTTTGAAAATTGTTTGAAAAGAGGAAGCATTTTAAAACGAATTTCAACGGCTGGTTCAAAATTCTCTAATAAACCTGGGGCCCCAGCTTTATTACAAATTGTTATATTTATGGATATTTCAGCCGTCTCTGAACCGATTATGATCAAACAAAGATGATTTTATTATTTAAATATTATGCTCTTTCAAATTTTACACTCAGTTTTTCATTACCTCACAAAAAATAAGTAGTCTACCAAAACTCAACTATCCCTTGGGGTGGATAGTCTATACAGAGTGTTTACAAAAAAGCGGAACCCAACTTCCACCAGCAATATCTTATGTAGTGAACATAGTTATGTTTATTGCCATATATCATCGCAAAGATAATTTATTACTCTTGCATTTGATACCATATTTGTAATAATTGAGCTTGTAGTTATCGAATTGCAAGCATTTTAAACGAGCAATGTTAAAATTGCTTTGCGCACAAGATTTAGATCTATTCATCAACACGGTATGATGGTCGTTCATTGAAACCTCTCCTTGTGTTCGTTTGTCTTGTAATCCTTTTGTTCCGTAAATAAATTAACATGGAGATACTTTTTTAATCAGTTCCTTGCCTGACCATGCAACTAACCACTGAACACGAGCACAAACCTATGCGGACAGACATGGGGGTCATGTGGATTGTGGAAGGACATTGGGGATGATTATGGACCATGAACTCTTCTCAAAGTTGAATAAAATGTAAAACTATGAATCAAGAAACATCATGAAATGTTACTTGACTTTGGCTACTGTTTCATTCTTTACATTGCATTTAACAATTACTTTCTACTCTTGTGCGCAAAGTACTTTTTACATAACCCTTTTTAAATAGGTTTTATTCAATCATGCATGACGTTATCACAACATATTTGGTATCAAACGAAAGAGTATGAATTAACCTTTGATATGACATATTGCAATAAATATAATTATGTTTATTAAATAAAATATTGCGGGTGGAAGTTGGGTTCCGCTTTTTTGTAAACACCCTGTATAGCATAGGCTATACTTATTATAGCAGGATATCCGTTTGATTTTATATATGTACGCCCAACAGTTCAAGTAATTATCTGCAAATTCTGCATGTTGGACAATAAATAAAACCTTTTTAATTCAATTCAGTTCAATAATAATGATAGTATTTTATATACGAAATGAATTTGGTTGGACATATTATACAATTCATCATTCTGAAACGATGTATGCAATAAAGATATAAAGGGTCTGTCCTACAAGACTAATTTCGTGTCTGAGACAGAACATAATTATATCGGAACATATTAATTTCAATACATTTTATCTGAAAGACTAGTAAAAAGCTTATATCGTGTAGACAGAAAAATCCATCTCGTTCTGGAGGGGTCTTTTAATATTATGACGTCATACTATCCCCTCACTGTAGAGAGCAGGTGAGAAAGCAAACCCTCGAAAAATTGGCTGATTTTTTTTTCGGACTAATATCGTGGAGCCGAATTAGACCAGCTCACTTGAATTCAAGAGGTTATCTAGTGGTTGATGTGGTTCTTTCGTGCTTTCAGTTCCTCTTACTAATATGAAACCCGTTTTTGTTTTATAGAAAGTTTCTTTTGTTATTGAGATATGTATTATTTAATTTGGAAGGTTGAATCTCTTCTAGTACCATCCAAGCATCCATTGTTGAATCCTCATGAATGTGTAAAAGCGTATGGCAAGACTGTGAGCAAATAGCACAATCTAAAATTACGGTAGTTTCGCTCTGAAATGTACATCTTGGCCATTTCACATATATCAGATCACAGAAATACACATATTTTATCAACCATTGAATCGTCAGTTTTTGCCACATAATCCAACGTGTAATAGCTATATATACTCCTGTATAAAAAATATATTAACAAGTGATACATTTGTATACTATAATTATATATAAATAACGTTTTCTTTCAATGACTGCATTCCAAAGATCCGCTGTGCTATTGTTTAGGTCGGCCATGGTGTACGTCTATAGGATTTTAGCCTGAACTGGACCATTATATTGCCTCATTTAGTCCAAAACCACAAGAAACCACAACCAATGACCGTCCTTTCAACGTCATGCCGATGTGTCATTCATGAAATCACTATCACAAGAATTTTAGACCTTGTTCATTTTAAAAACCAAAAGGGATTTATTTATATAGAAACTCCGAAAGGAGGGATTTTTTCTGATGCAGGTCTTTCAAAATGTACACTCTAATCTATGCATGTGGTGGAAATGCATTATGTGCAAAATAACAAAAATGTTGGTCTAGACTCAAATTAAACTTGTACTTATAGGCCCCTTTTGAGCGCCGATGTAATTCATATAGTCAATGTGATAACAATTTAATTTCCCCAACATAATTTCAAGAGTTACATTTGATTTGTACATTATACAACCGCAACCGTAATGATTTTAACACCATTTTTCAGTAACAAAAACAATATTATGTACCACGCCTATAAAAAGATAGGTAACGAGGAAATTCAACACAAGTGAAACCGCAAATAAATCGTATTGTTGTTACACAAAGATTTAGCATTTTCATTACAGTTGCAGTTGTTGTTGTTGTACTGTCTATGAAATCCTTTGTATGGTATGGCATCCTCAAGACAGTATTCTCTCGAACGAATGATCAGTCAACGCTTTCTAAATGGGTGTGTGATAATTGCGGCATGCAAAACCCCGCGTAAACAAGAGTACCAAATACATTGTACACAAATGCCGTCGATGCAGTCACCACGGCAGTCTAGTCACGCCCCAAGACACGCCCACAATCGAGAAAATCGGTGACTTGCGGTTGGAGCGTGCAGTGATTGGCCAGCGATAAATTCATCTCATTAGCTGCACGTGACTTCGCCTGTACACAGCTACAGTACAGTATACAAGCGCTAACTGATTGCACAGCGGTGTTCGCAAATGTATTTCGACGGCGTGAAATTTCAGTAATCCTGGCTTTTCTATCCCGCGGATTTTGCAGTGAGATAATTATTCTAGGGGGCACTATAGAAGGGTCTTCGGGGGACACGATCCCCTCCCCGGAAACGGCGGCCTAGGTATTCCCGCCTGCAATGCATGCGATGTGTGTCGGGCCGGGCAAATGGTAACGCTCCAATAGCAATAGCACAGACTATCGCGATGACCTTTGTCCATATTTGCTTCGCTTCGGTTCAATAACAGCAATATTATTGCGGTGAATTTTATAAAAATAGTAATATTGTTCCGTTTCTCTCCCTCGATCATATATTTTCTCCCGCTCTCTCTCTCTCTGACTCTACACTCAACTGGGAAAATAATTGGTCACATCTTGACGCCCTTCTAATAAAAGCAGCTTCTCCTTTTAATTGATTTATTTCCCATTTTCTGCTAGAATGAGAGAATCAGATCGAGCGAAACTAGACATGACAAACATATCGTGGGAGGAGAGAGATCGGAGATGATAAAAATAGGGGGAAATAAATACTACTTAATATATCACTTTTATGTTTTGCTATGCCTATATGCACATCTTTTGAGCTGTAAATGAGCTGAAAATGGGTGTAATTGAGTTGAAAATATAAAACATAACAAAACATTTTTAATAGGGAAGGGGAAATAAAAGGGAAAAGAACGCGTGAACATACATAATGGGCATTAAAAAAAAGTTGCAAATAAAACAAAATACACGACAATTGTTATGTTTCATTAAAGGAAACCATCATAAATCTTGACATAAATTTATATTAGTGAAATATTGACATATTCAGTTCGTTGCATGATTTGACATAGTTGCCACTTGAGGTTAAAATAAATTCCCTTTTTTGTACACGAGATGTAACGGTCTCCTCTTGCCCCTCCCCATATACGTATATGAGGCGGGGCTATATAAGGGGCTGCAGCTCCCTAAAGTTTTAATAAACGGTGATATTTGGGTAAAAAGCACCCCAAACATGCCAAATCTGGGCAAAATCCGTCATATTATTCTGGCCAAGGCTACGGAGTATTATGTAGATGGAATTCGGGCAACAGACCTCAGCCACTTGACAAAAATGTGCCCGTATAATATACGCCCATTCTGACACTTACCTGCCCTACCCACCCCCACCCATGGCCCCTCACCCCGCTTCTATCCTCAGTGAATATACCGCTTCTGTAATGTATGCAAATGATATGCGTATGTCGTCAGACTCCCCGTTGGCAAGCTTGGCCTAATTTTCACAATTCGGCTATCTGTATGTAATTTTTCCCGAAGAAAAAGAATTTGGTAGTCATTTCTCATGAATTAAATCAATTTTCTGGGAACGCCCCTTTTAAATCGCCAAAATGTGACGTCATCTATAGAACGGACTAATGAACTAAATTCTGTAGATGACGCGTCACGATGTAAGCCAATGAATTGTCAATCACATGTCAATCACGCTGCCGATTCCGGACCCTAAATGTGGGTGGGGCATAAACTGGCTGCTAAGTGAGATTTGGCATCAGAAAATTAGTCTTAAATCACTACTGTGTTTATTTTCATGGATTTTTTTTTTCGGCAGACCTATTTTACAAGTCATCAATTATGGAATAAGTGTCAAAGTACGTTATATTCTTTAGGTCCTTAGTTACTAGGTCCGTCCGGCAAGCTCCGGCAAACTTAGCTTGCCGGACCTAGTTACTATTGTTAACTTGCCAACGGGGAGTCTGACGTCATACGCATATTATTTGCATACATTACAGAAGCGGTCTATTGCCTTCAGACATCAGTCTGTCAGTCAGGGTCATGCATGCATTGATTTGTTAAAACAACACCCAGCAATTTGCACCCCTTACTATGTCCCGCTGCTGACGAATACGTTGCATCAGCCCCCTCCCCCCCCCCCCCCCGCCCGCCTCTCCCAATAGGAATGAATGACTAAAATAATAACTATAATTATTTCTTCATGATTGCCCTTTCTGTGTAAGTAAGGATTGCACGGTTTGTTAATAGCATCCATAATACTCCCGGTTCCATCAATCATCGTAGTCATCATTGCCTTGTTTCACCCCAAAGGATGTCTTATAATTATAAGCCTCTACCCCCCCCCCCCCCCCCCCCATATAAAAATAAAACCCGTTTGGCTTAATGGCATTTGTCATGATTGCCCTTTCTGTCAGTAGGATGATGCATGGTTGGTTAAAATCGTCCAAGGAATCGGTGCACCCAATTCCATCCATCTTACTATGACTACCACCCCAAATGCTGTTGCATCAGCCCCACATCCCCCCCCCCCCACACCCCCACCCCCACACCCCACCCCAACCACCAATTAAAAAAAAAACATTTTAAACGGTCTTTTGGCTTGGCATTTGTCATGATTGCCCTTTCTGTGCAGTATAGGAGGATGCATGGTTTGTTAAAATCGTCCAGGAATCGGTGCATCCGATTCCATCCATCTAACCATGACTTCCACCCCCATCACCAATACAAAAATAAATACAAACCTTTTGGCTTGGATTTTGTCATAATTGCCCTTTCTGTCAGTAAAGGATGCATGGTTTGTTAAAAATCATCCGGGAATCGGTGCACCCATGCAGTTCCATCCATCTTACCATCATGACTTCATAAAGTCTTTTCCCACCCCAAAGGTTGTTGCATCAGCCCCCCCCCCCCCCCCCCCCCCCACAAGTGTAAAGCATTTGGCTTGGTTTTTGTCATTTTATTGCCCTTTCTTTCAGTAAGGATGCATGGTTTGTTAAAATCGTCCAGGAATCGGTGCACCCAGTTCCATCCATCATACTAAGACTTCCACCCCAAATGCTGTTACATCAGCCCCCACCAATACAAAATTAATAAAAAGCCTTTTGGCTTGGCTTATCATGTTTTCCCTTTCTTTCAGTAAGGATGCATGGTTTGTTAAAATCAAGGAGGTTTAATTTCAAAATTAAACCTCCTTGTTAAAATCATCCAGGAATTGGTGCAACCAGTTCCATCCATCATGATTTATGACTTCATAAATTCTTTTTCCACCCTAAAGGTTGTTGTATCAGCCCCCCCCCCCCCCCCCAAACCCCCCCCCCCCCCCCACAAATGTAAAGCATTTGGCTTGGCTTTTGTCATTTGATTGCCCTTTCTTTCAGTTTTGTTAAAATCATCCAGGAATTGGTGCAACCAGTTCCATCCATCATGACTTCATACCCAAAGGTTGTTGCATCAGCCACTTCATCCCCGATCCCCCTCCCTCCCCTCCCCCTCCACCCTCCACCCTCCACCCTAAAAAAAAAAACTAAGAAAAAAAATCCCTCCTCTTGAGTTGCCCTTTCTGTCAGTCAGGGTCATGGTTTGTTAATAACCCCGGGGCCCTCGGGGCTACTCGGAAACCAAACGCCGCATGATTTGAAGAAAAAAACGAAGAAAAAAAAAACGAGAAAGAACTCGGCGCGGTCACTCGAATAATTTAAAGCAATCCATGAATTTTGTCAAATTCAACCTAAATCACTTTGAGCTTTTGCATTTCTCTTAATTGTTTTGTTAAATTGGCTTATTGACGTGGAATTTGATTTTCAAAATAATGTAATCATTATTGATATATTTATATAATTGAAAATGGAGAGCATTCCATGCACGTACGCTTTTCGTTCGATTGTATTAAAAAATCAAAGAGAAAGGTGATAAAAAATGTTACATTAAATTTCACGTTTTCACTAAATAGACAGTGGGTTTCTTTCTATGAAACTGTTTCTTACATCATATTCATTCAGAAGAATCTAATAACTATTATACTGATTAGTTAAGTATATTATTGGAAGTTTCAAATATCACTTTCGGATAAATCTGGTGATGTTAATGGATCACTTTAACTCGTTCGATGTCGACTGGTTCTCCAGACGATGATAATTATTATTTTCCACTGTAGTACAATTTAATATAAAACCCAGGTCAGGAGGTGGTTAAACGAATCCTTCCATCACGATTCATGGTTGAGGTTTTAGAAAGAAAAAAAATAGGTGAAGAACGAAAAATAACCACCATACCACAAAATCGTTAACAGATTATGCAGGACTGCATGCGAAACAGATCGAAATCGTCGCTCGCTACAATAATATTAAAGAGCTTGAAATCGGTTCTTTGTGTTCTTTGTATAAGACTGTTTAACTCTTCAAAAATAAGTAACCCGGTTTGAATGAAATACTAACCAATTACCTCAAAAAGAATTATCAGATTATGAAGGACTGCGAAACAGATCGTATACCCCTTTCTCTATAGTAAGTTTAACTCTTTGCATGTTAAATGTCTTTTAGTTCTACAGCCGTTGTGCATTTGTTATCATGTTTATTGAAATTTGCTCCATGTACGGAATGTTGTCATATAGGAGTAGGGGCGGGGGCTGGGGGCTACTGCAGCACCCTGGAGTTTTGAAAACGGCACAAACAAATTCAGGCAAATTATGTCATATTCGAGCAAACTCATGTCATAGTATTCGGGCAACTATATATGATTCAGGTTACATTCGGGCAAAGTCATGTTTTTTGTTCCTTTTTTTGTTTGCTTGTCAGGTGAAATGGCGGGAAGAATAATTATTCGGGCAAAAGATCTCAGTCAGACCCCCTGAGAAAAAATGTGCCCCTATACGCCCATGGATGTTGGGTTGAGGTTACCGAAGAATGATTGAATCGCTCTAACCACTTACCACAACATTACTGTTTATGATTATGTAGGACTGCAAAACATATCGATGTAAATATTATGACCGCATTGAATTCCACTTATTTAAAAAGTGGAACATTATGTTTTCTAGTCAAAACCATTGTAAGCTACTAATACATGGACCACCTTCAGCAATTTGCAACGTTTTTCGAAGACGTTTGGCATTGTTTTCTTCTTTTTGTTGGTCAATACAGAGCGTATAAAAAAAAGGTACTCGAAGTTCAAAGGTAAATTATTTCAAAATGATATATTTTCATACCATAAAAGTGATATAGATGTAATGAGTAACTATTAAGCTTTCATTTGATACCTTTTCCGAATCAGCAGTGTCACGCATTGCTGAGTTCTTTGTTGTTGAAGAGGACAGGTGCGAAACCCACTTTTTGCAAGTTTTGACTATTGAATACATTCCTGAAATCAATGGTGCGTGTTTTAAGTCGATGTTTGTTTTGTGTGTCCAAAACATCCATTTCGTGTCGAATGTGGCCCACACATCATCCAGGTCATGAGGAGGAGATGAAAACACCTTGTTCGTTAAATGTTCCAACATAAATAAATCACAAGGGGACATTGGTGGCCATCCCACTTCACGAGTAAAGCAATAATTACCCTTTCCCACGGGCGTCGATCTGTCATTGATACCCATTGATCAGGGGGGGATGATCCATTCATCCATCCCCCCCTGATGAATGGGTATTACGTAAGTATCGACGCCCATGCCCTTTCCCCATGTTCCCCAAAGACTTCCTGTAATCTCTGAGAGCGAAAAGACGATGGACAGATGCACTGTCTTGGACCCACCAGATCTGTCTAAATACTCCATGCAGGTACTATATCGCTCAAGTTGTTCCTCCAACTGAGGTACTGACCATATCATCTGAAGGTACATGTATATGCTCCCAATTATTATCAAAGAAAAATTGACCGATCTCTTGACCACTTCCACAAAGTCCTATCCAACTGTCAATTTCTTCAATTTTGTTCAATAACAATTTACTAATGCATGATTAGTAAATGTATTCAATTAAACGATTCATTCATTCACAAAAACAATAAAACCTGTTAAAAGTGATTTATTCACATGGCACCATTAATTTCATGAAATCGAATGATTAGCCAAAACTTGCAAAAAGTGGGCTTTGCACCGGTCATCTTCAACAACAAAGAACTCAGCAATGCGTGGCACTGCTGATTCAGGAAAGGTATCAAATGAAAGCTAATTAGTTACTCTTTACATATATATCATTTTATTGGTTTGAAATTATATAATTTTGAAATAATTGACCTTTGAACTTCGAGTACCTTTTTTTTTATACACTCTGTATAGACCATTTAAACAAAAAAATGAAGAAACAATGCAAAATAAGTACGACATTATGTCAGAGTGACAATGGTACACATAATAGCACTTCATCCAAAGTTTGGAGCAATCTAAACCACTTTTGTTGATGTTTGATTTTCAGAAAAATGCTA